>JBBDHG010000057.1:2070000-2377500 GCA_037951165.1 Lophius americanus
GAATTTAAATCTGTAGACTATGGACCTGTCCATCTGTATCCACCAGCTGCCTTTTCAAATATAAGTCAGGCAAAAATTTGTTGAAGAGCTGAGCCAGAATGTGTTAATTGCTGTGAAAATGAATGCAAACAGTCCCTCAGTTGCAGTGTGTCTCAGTGCCTGCGCCATAAAGATCTCCTAAATGGTGGAGCCTTTTAGTGAAATCGGATTTGGTCCTAATTGGATGACAGGCTTGACTCCCTAAGGACAGTGATGCACTATATGAGATAGATAAAATATCAACAGTATAAATAATAACTCTACAACAAATTTAACGGTATTTGATGTGTTGTTGATGGTTTGTCAGGGAAATCCTAACTCAATGCTGGGAAATTTTGAGGGTGTAGCTACTTGTAGTGTTGTTGGTAAAAATATCTCCACGTAATGAGTTTTCGGGTACACTTGTAACACCTCTGTGGTGATTGAGACAAACGACTCAACAATATATAAAGGGAGAATTTAAAAAAACATATATGTCAATTTTCTTAATGGTTGAATGTGAAGGATTTAGTGACATTTAATGGAGTCATTGCAGATTGCGATCAACAGAACACCCCTTGGCACAGCCTTGAACACATTGGCCCCCAAAGAAACACAAAAGGTCCTTTTTGGAGCTTGTGCTTGACTTGCCGAAGAATTGCCGATACAAGTCTTATGGGTGAGCATCCGGTGAGGTTGACAATAGTAAACTGTCTTATAGTCACACAATGTAATGTACAGGATTCCCATTGGTTAAGGTTAGTGAAAGAGTATGAAAAAATGTGTTTCAGATCCCAAGAAACTAATTTCTTTTAGTGGTAGCACGGTGTGGGTCCCTACTGGGTGCTTTTTATATACAGTTGTTCCCATGTTTGCCGGGGTCTCCTGCAAGGCCTCCCCTTAACTACACCATTCAAAACATGTTTTGTAAGGTCCATTCTCCTCTTAGCACCTTAAGGTATTGGGTTGAATCCGATATTGGTCCTTGGGAACTTTATGGAAGAAACAGTACCTACCACTGCTCCCTCAAAATGGGTTGAATGCAGAGTTTCACTATCTTGTACTTCGTATAATCGTATGTGACAGCTGAAGCTTGTTCTTCTTATTTGACTCTGGTGATAGCAAGTAAGCTTATGACCCTAAAACCCTAATCCTTTCAATACATTTGAGTCTAGTATGATATTTTGCTGACAGTGCTGTGCAACGGCAGCACCAAAAATGTAAATATAAGTGCCAAGCAGGCATTTTCAGTAAAACCCGATGGTTATTCATGTGTCTTCCCTAAATAATTCCTGCTTTAAAGCCTCTTCTGTAATTACTGTAATCCTGGACATAAGTGACTCAATTAATTTTATAATCTTATTTTCCATCAGATATTGGGGACCAACTGTTGTGTTTGAGCTAAAAATATGACAATTAATCAAATTTTATATGTTTGGCCAATTAGTGAGAAAGAATTCCTTTTTTTATTCACAAGTACGAGAAAGCTACCTAATTACCCCAGTTTAGTTGGACTGGAGATTTATACTCAAATAGGGAATTCAGCTATCAACTATAGCCCTTTAAAGGGTCTCTGTCTGAAAAATGTCCTGCTGGTTTCCCTGAAGGAAGATTCAGGCTATATAGCCTGTAAGGAGCTTCAAACAAGAGCGAAGACACGAGCAGAATTTCTTGTGGCACCCATGCTATCTCCTCTGAGCACACAGCAAAAGAAATTAAAAAATTATATTCTTGGGGTGATGCTTTGCTTCTCAATAGGAAATTGGGGTGTTAGATAACATTTCCCTTTTTTCACACAGGACGTGGACAAAACCGATGAGGCACTGTTAAAACCTGTTGTTAATTTGTTTTTGTCAGCGTACAATAAAGGTGATGCAGGGACAGCTAACCAATTTGCCTGTCTTAAAAAATGAAGGGAGAATTTATTCACTCTCCCCCTAAGTGGTGCTTTGGGAGACTTGCAAAATATTTGATAATGACACAGCTGGAGTGCTTGTCTAGATATGTAATAAATTTTGAGCTTTCACCCTTTGGATATGTTGACCCACATTTGTGCATAATTGCACTGCATAATGCACAGAATGCATTGAAAAACCTCTGCGGGGAAGGAGTACAGAAAGACAACAGATTAAAAAGTGTTTAAAAATAAATAAAGACACAACGCAATACCAGACAAAAGTTTGGACAGTTTCTGGGAAGCTGTACTACATTACCGCAGCCAACTTGTAAAAACAGCGATAAGATACAGACAATTTTAAAATAATGCTTATTTCTTTCCTTCTATGAGTCCGTTTGGCTTTCTCACATGTCTGCTGGGCCGCAAGGAAGTGGAGGAAGGGCATCTGACTTGGAACTGTTGCAGGCCATCGATTTTTTTCTTCTGAGGGAAGGGTCAGAGGATACAGTACAACGGGACACCTGCTGAAAGTAATTATTAATAAGCCTGGTGTCTTATCAGCAGCCCCTGGCTATACCAGATGTGTTCTCCTGAAAAGAGAGATGGTGCAAGAGTGTCCACACGTCATTATAATACATTCCCATTGTCCCATTGTCATGCAGGATTGGTGCAAATCACGTGTCCAGTGGAACATCTTGTTTATGGTTGCAGGTTTGACGTGCGTCACATAGAAACCAGATCTCATAGATCCTCTGCTTTATCCAGGAAAATCTTAACTTTAAAGGTTAGCATGAAAATTCAGTCTCACGGAGTCTTAAAGGCCAACATGAATGGTTTTAAATCTACTTCTTTTGTCGTTTATGTGGTCTGGCAGAGAGCTGCACTGGCTTAAGCTACCAATACACTGTTGCTTATTCATTGTTTATTCTTCAACAAAATTGTGCAAATTCGAAACAATTTTTATTCAATTTGATGTTGTTATATAAAAATGCAGATTAGTAGCAACAGATCCATGATTCAGTTCCTTGCTTTGTGTCTGTTTCTCTGCCCACTACAATTCATTTGCAGCTTCATGCAAATAAGTTTCCTGTCCTGCAGAGGAGAGAAGGTTGGAAACCAAATTGGATCGAATGTAATTCAGTTCACCAAGCAGGGAATGAATCGATAATGCTGAGAAATGGCTTTCAAAAGGACTGAGTGCCCACCTTGGGAGAGATCAGACTTCTGTTTACAGCAACCCTGGTCTGCCTACTTATGCGTTTTACGACAGGTTAATCAAGAATCACAGTACACCTTGCTTCATTCCTGACATTTTTTCTTCTGATGTTCACTGCACAGCACTTCAGAAAAAAAGTCCCGTTCATTTGCATTCTCAAGTGTGATAGGTTAACTTGAATGGCTTATTCACTAACTGCAGATTTGCATTCTCATCTTCCTGTAATGTAGTTCAGCCGTATAGCTGAGCTAGCTAGGATAGTTATTAGAATTTAGTCATCACCTCTCTTGTTAACTCCTGGTCCTTTCCTCATCCGCAAGTTTGTGTTGTACACTTGTGTCACTCGTCATCTCTAAATGCTTTTCTCATGTAAGCTACCTGTTTTTTTACTCTAGTTAATTGAATTGTGAATTTGTTGAATGTCTTTAATTTTTTCTGCCTTTGATTGCCTTTACTCCAGCAAAGAAACTATTTTTTATGAAAATTGTCTGCCGTTGCAGTTGGCAAAACTCAAAACTGGCTTTGGCATGACGAGTCATGGCGTCACTACAGTTGGATTTGGGTCTAATTGGGAGAAAAAATTGTTGTAGGGTCCTCCAATTTTCTGGAAAAACCTAAGCATCCAATAACCTGGCCAATTCCATCCATTCAAATCTTTCTAAGTTACCCTGCTTAAACTCTCCCACACACACAGACAATTATACACCTCATCTAACCTCAAATTCTCATTGGCAGAGGTAATAATGATAATGGTGATCTCAAATTTCAGGGGTTGGTTTTCATGGTCAAGTTGTGATGGTCAAATTTAGGGATTTACACTCTTAAGTGCTGTCTATTTACAGATTGCATACAGATGATTACACATGTAATCTACATAAATTAATATTTCTTTCATTTCCAGATTTTCTCCATTCAATACTGACAAGAACAGGATGGCCGCTCGGCTTATAACAGGCTCACGCAAGCGGGAGCACATCTCCCCCATTCTGGCCTCCCTTCACTGGCTACCAGTATGTTTTAGGATTCATTTTAAGGTTTTATTGTTTGTTTTTAAATACTTAAATGGGTCGGCACCCACGTACATTTCGGACCTCTTAAAGATTTATACTCATTCGAGGTCACTGAGGTCAGCTGACCAGTCCTCTCTGGTCATCCCAAAATCGAAACTGAAAATGAGAGGCGACCGAGGTTTCTCTGTTGCAACCCCAAAACTGTGGAATGAGTTGCTCCTTCATGTCAGGGCAGCCCCCACTCCATCTGTTTTTAAATCTCGCCTTAAGGCTAATTTTTATTCCTTGGCTTTAATCCAGGAAGAGATGTTGGACATTTCTTTCTTTCTGGTCTTATTGCTTTCCTTTGATGTAAACATTGTTTTTTAAATGTGCTTATAAATAAAGTTGAGTTGAGTTTTAAATTGTGCGTAATTTATTACTGAAGAAAAACAGCCAATGGCCCCTTGTATATGAATGATAACCCCAGTGGTCTGGAGGAACCTTGGAGTTCTTCTGCAATGAAAAGAGCCAGGAGACATTGCCGGAGCACCTAAAATGAAATTGTTTTTTTCCCATGAATTTCAAAATTTATAAAAGCATCTGCTACAAGGAGCAAATAGACTGCTTAGAGATCTCACTTTAACAGTTAGAAGGAAGAACTGTAAGAAATAATGCTGGGGTTAGAGTGGTTCTTCAAATGCAGACTTCAGTGTTACGGTTCTTGATTTAGTGGTAATTTTAGCGTTAGACTGAGTAGTACAGGGGCCACAGGTGAAGGCAGGTAGAGGTATGGGGAGGGTCGAAGATGCTGGCTCAGAATTTAGGAGGGTAAAGATTAGTGAGATGGGGGAAGAATGTGTCTGGCCATATATCCCCAGTCCTCCACTGTTAGCCATCAATTTGCTGTGTATTTAATTCAATACGTGTGTTTATTCCTTCAGGTTCCTTACACATCCCAGTCCCGTTGGTTCTAGTGTTCTTGTGTTTTCTTGTTTTTTTTACTGTTTTTCTAGTTTCCCTTTTGTGCCCTGGTATTTGTTATTTGAGTTTGCTTCTTTGTTATTTATTGAGTGAGTGGTTTGGAATTCCTTTCCGTCCTGTTTAACCTAACCTTCTGGTCTGTTAACTGGATTATTCTTCGGCATGCAATCTTGGTTTTAACTTATGCCTGATGTTGGATACTGATTTGCATTAAATCTCTGAACTTTACTTGAAACTGTGCCAGTCAATTCTGTTTTTGAATCATAACAGCACCTCCAGTGCATTCACGTCCGGTCTCATTCTTTCCAGCTCCCAGGTATGAGTTCCCTAGAAGGTTGTTCCTCTTCACTTCTATCCAGATCAGTGGATTCCCTGCATCACATTAGCACCATCAGTCTCAGTACTCTAATACGTTGTGCTGACTTCCTGGTCCAAGTGCTTCCAGTACCGAATGTCACTTCTTTGGAATGTGTTGCCTTAAGATTATTCTTATTCTTATTCCTATTCTTGTTATTATTAATATCAATAGGTATACTACACTGCTCATGACTTCACTTGTTTCTCCACCTCCTTTGAAATGTAATGGTGTCACAATGGCACATAATGGACAAAGAGGTTTCGCATTTCTGATCGTCATTGTACGTATGTAAATTAACAGTGGTGTGAGAGGATTTAACCAACAAGAAATTTTCATCGGTGTATTACTACAGAATAATACATACAGTGTGAGGAAATATAGATTGCAGTTCCAGGATGATAAACGGAAGAACTCTAAACTGACAATAATACCTATTTTATTTATGATGAATATCAGCATTGTGGTGCACTGCTGCTAAAGCAACATTAAAATCTCTACATAAAATATAAGCCAAAGTAACGATATCTCCATCTGACATGCAAGTTACAACTGGCAAACAGGAAGACTTGGAACACTATGATCACCTCTACACAACATCTGCCTTCCTAAGGTAAGTGACACACTCATCTCCATAAACAATAAATTGTCTGCTCAACGTGCAAGGATTTCTTTAGCTGAGCTGCGACACAAAAATTTTCAGGAATTAAAATACGTTGGGTTCAGCAACGATCAGCCCCTCAATTTAAGTTAAAAAAAAACAATAACTAAAAAACACTGTCCAGTCCATCCCCAGTGACTTAGCAATCGTCACGAGTAACAACAAACTAATGAAAGAAACCATTTCAGACTAAATAGTAGATCACTTAATCTTTCAAGCCTCCCAGAGCTCTCATTTGATTCCACTTCTGAAATAACGCTGAAAAACGTCCTCGCTACCCGACTAAAGACTTTAATAAGACTAAAGAAATCTATTTTCACTGTGTCCAACGTCTTGATGGAGCAAACCCCACACCCATAATTGCAAAATTGAACACTATGAGCATAAAGACCAGCATCAAAAAAACAGTGGTGAAAGCGTTTTCCCGATGGCTCTGGGGAGTCCCTAGAAATGGCTTTGTAACCCTTCCTCGACGGATGTGATGCAATTATCTGTCCTTATCTCTTTTGAAATTTCTTTTGATTTTGGTATAGTATACTTCCGATTCACCAAGTGAAATGTTAATTTAAGACTTGATTTTCTTTTTGCTAAGGTTTCCGTTATCATCGAATAACGTTTAATCCAACTATTTTTTTTTTTGCTAGATGCAGATAAAAGTAACGGAAACCAAGAGGAAGTCAAATACATTTTCACAGCACTGTATATCTTCAGGCGGGGCCTCAGTTGATGGCACAGTCTAGATAGTTTGCCAGCTATCAGGCAAAGCTATGGAAACAGAGATCCATTAGCAGACCATTAGCATTTTGTTTGAGCCGTTCCCGACTGTGCCTCCTTACTCGATATAGAATGGAAGTGAGAGAACAGGAGCCAGAGAGGCAGTGAAACAGACAGGATGCACTGAGTGAGGGTAAAAATGGAGAATCCAAAAGCAGTTATTCATTTCATTGCAGCCACACCTCAAAGAGAAAGAGGAGGGATGGGGAAGCTTAGTGAAAGGAAGGGCTTTAATATGCAAAGTAAAAGTCTGGAACTGCACAGGAAGGGAGCTACAGCAACACTCGCATTGAGAGTGACTCATGGAGTAGAGGTGTGATTAAAGTTCTATTAAGCAAAAATAACATTAAGTAAATGTCTGTGTAATTAAACTGTCTGTGTCATGTGGAAAGGTTGCTTGTTGGCAATTGCCAATCATACAGAGAACCAATGCATGACAGCTTTTGTTGGAATTTTAGCTCTTACTACACTGATCAGCCATAACATTAAAACCATGTGACTAATAATGTGTAGGGCCATCTATTTCGCACCGAAACAGTTCATCAACTATAATGCATACGTTGCCCGATACATTTAATTAATTTGTGCCACAGTAGCTCCTTTGGACAACAAAAGCCAGCCAACACTTTTCAGTGAGCCGTTAGTGCCCATGATAATGTCCCCCGTTCGCTGGCTGTCCTTCCTTAGACCACTTTGATAGGGACACACCACAGCAGTCAGGGAACACCCAACACAACATCCAGTCTGGTCTGACCCAGTCATTTAGTGTCACAATTTGGCCCTTGTTGAAGTAGCTTAGATCCTTTCATCACGCCAACTTTGAGGAAAATGATCACTTAATATTCCCCAGTCACCGACAGGTACCATTATACTGCATAATCAGTGTTATTTTTTTTTCTCCTGTCAGTGGCTTTAATGTCATGGCTGTATAAATATATTTGCGCCTGTCCACAGCAATATACTCACATAAAGTAAAGGGTTTAAGCTACGTGCCCCAGGTGAAAGGGCGGAAAAATAAAGCAAAGTTGCTTGAGACGTGAGACATAAAACACTGAAACACTTCTCATTTCAAAATAAAAAAACATGAAAAAAAAATAAGATAAAAATAATGGCTTACATAGGCATGCCTATATGTTGCCATTTATTGTGTAAGTATATCAAAAAAAAGAAAAAAATTAATGTCTCAAGCATTTCGTGATATACAATTTTGTTGTAATACTGGCAAACAAAGTGCATTTGTAACTACGTAGTACGAAGCAAAGAGGTTATTGGTTCAATGCCAGGGAAGCCGTGGACATATTAATGGCACTTGACAGCACTTATGATGGACATATATACCTAGTTCCATAGTAACCGTACCCAAGGAGAGCTATGTTGACCAGAGCAACACAGTCGGCTGTTCTTTTCTTAACCCTTTTGAGGATCCTCCGTGACAAACAAGCATGTCCTATCTACAATGTATCCAGGCTCAAAACTGAGGCAGAAAAATGGATGAGGAAAAAGTTAGACTAGGGAAAGTCAAAAAGTTAGCGAGAAAGAAAAGGAAAAACAGAAACCAAATTGGCCGGGAGAGTTGACAACAAACAACACTCACATTGACTGGCACACATGAAACTAGGTATAAATTAGATATTTATGGGTCGGTCATACACACTTGATCTGATGCAGCATTGGTAGTGGTCACCAGAGAGTCTGAATACAATTAGAGCTGGTTTTGGGGCGGTGATTCTCTGATAGAAGGCTACTTAGAGAGACTATAGCTCCTGAATAAGAAACAGAGGCCATTGTCTGGGGATGTTGCATCAATGCTACTCACGTAACATGAACAAAATAGAGGGGATGACTGGCAGTAGGAGGGAGTCACTCTATTCAGAGTAAACCCACTGATTTACAATGCATATACGCAGAGGCAGAAAAAAAATGACGGCCTACAGAGAGAGCAGACATGATGTCGATGCTGTTACACAGTAGCACAGAACATATTCCCTCAGGCAATTATTGATATTCTATATTTTTTAATGAAAGTACGTTAATTCAGTCTGTACATGGCACACTTGAAATTAAGATAGAAACTGCAGCCTTTTTTTTTTTATCTTGTAGCGATTGATCAATTTGTGCTTCAGAGTTCTCCACATTTCTCCGAAGAGCAATTCTTATTCACAAATATTCATCTACCAATTTTATGCATTGCACCTCGGAGAAATAATCACGACATATCCTGTATTATTCAGGTCCAGGGACTGTGAATGTAAACGCAAGATGTTAATGCCTTATCTTAGCATGTAGTTCATGTTTTTTTCTAAATTTTATATAACAATCTATATTTATATATAGATCATTATTCGGAACATTCAGTCTTTTTCTCATTTATTTTATTTATTTGTTTAATATGTGGATTCTTAGAGCTTCCAGCCCAACAAAGGAAGACTTCCTGTTGTTTTACACAAATCCCCACAGTGGTGGATCAAACTGTAAACTACACTAACGACCAAAGACATTACACTGAGGTACTGCTGGGAGTATCTTTATCCCCTTTCCTCTTTCCAAATGACACATGAAGTTCCTTTCTAATGTCACTTTAATCACTTTTTCTGTAGGTACCCAGTCATCCGGAAATTCTTCACTACCACTCAGAGTCCAGGTAAATCCCTCTCTGAAGTTCACACAGCAGCCTTCCTTCCTTAGTTCCTTCCAATCTTTTTGATTCCTCCACTCCTCTCTACCTTTACTTTTTTCATCCTTAGCTCCGACAGATCATCAACAACAACAGATCAGTCGTCCTACATGCTACCATTCTATGCTGTCTGGCTAATTTCTGCCCTTGCACCACCTACCAGTCTCCAATCTTTTTCAGATTACAACTTCAGCATAAAATGATGTCCACCTGTGTGCTCCTGCCTCTACTCTCATATGTCACACTGTGCTTTTCCCTCTCCTTGAAATACATGGTCACCAACCCAATTTCCACCATCCCTCCATCCGCATACCTGTTCTCAATACAATCCTTGCCCATCACCTCCTCATCTCCTCTGTTCCCTTAAACAACACACCCATCGAAGTCTGCTTCAACCACCGCTCTCTTAACCCAGGGTATACTCTCCATCACTTTATCCAACTCACTCCAGAAATTTTATTTCACTTTCCACTCACAACCAACTTATTGGGAATAAGCGCTGACAGCATTTATCATCACACCTCCTTCTAACATCATACTCTTCACCTGGCTCTCTCTTCTCATTCAGATTATTCTTCTCATACCCCTCCTTAAGGACCACCCCTAAGCCATTTCATCTTCCATTCACACCATGATAAAAAAGTTTGTGCCCTTCCCCGGTGTTTCTAGCCTTGCTGCCTTTCCACCTGTCTATTGGGCACACAACATATCTACCTTCCTTATCTTCCTTCTCTCCATCATATCTCCATTTTTGAGCGCTGATGATAGATTGGAATCTTGAGGAAAGAAATTATGTCCAGTAACCCCATTTCTCAGGGGCATTATGTGGATCATTTAGAACCCAAGAACTTTGAAATATAATGAAATGTTTTACTGTGATATCTGAGATTATATATTCCATTTGAGAAATTAGCATTATCCTGGGCTGAAACAGATCAAATGAGATAAACCTTTCCTGGAGGGGGGTTGACAGACTGACAGTTTGATCGTCATGTATCGTCGGCAGATAAATCATTATCTTTTGTACTATTGGTCTTCTCATCAGACGTGCATTGCATAAATGTTTTTATATACATATGAGACATCAGATGTGGTGAACACTTTGAAAGTAAATTATGCTGTTGGCAAACAGGTTGTGAAGAACTTTAATCGTGTAATGCAAAAGGTTTACTCACATTTATAATTAGATTCATCACATGCGAGTGTTACCTCTTCCCAGGATCTGTACGGCTCTATTTATAGCATGTTGCCTGGCATCAGTCTGATACCGGTTGACTTTCCTCAATTCTCTCAGCATAACCAAAATAAGGACTTATCTGTGAATTGAATTTGCCGCAGCTATATTACTGTGTACTATAAACTGATCATTTATAAATCCAAAAAAACCAAAAGACTTTTGCCTCAAGGGATTTTATGGTCTAAACAGATATCATCGATCATTACAACCTTTATATAGGCAAGGAACAAACAAATATAATTTTGAGAAAAAATATGTTTAATTTTAACTTTATTTGATATTTTAGCCAAATATTGAGCAAAATACCTAGTAACAAGCTATAATAATGGTTTGCATAATATCCCATCAGTAGAAATAAACTTTGCAAATTCCTTATGAAATGGCACCATTAATTTAAGATGGTCTATTTTATATTAATTTTCTTTAAGAATCAAGGCTTTCCATTTTATTTTTTAAGAGGACTCTGGTCTAATGTACACTGCAAAAACAGCCATAAAAATAGGCCAAATACAATTACATTTAATCAAGCAATCTTGTATTAGTAGACATTAGTTTGTAGGAAATATGTAGGATTCCTATTCTATTGCATTCTTAAAATATGTACAATTTGATTCCATTATTTCCAGCTATGATTATATTAATGATACCACAGCTGCTTTGACTATGGTTCTAAGATGATGCGTTGTTGAGTATTGATGTCAACACATCGAATGAACTTGACACATTAAGATTAATAAAAAATAGGCCTTTGCTGTGGTCCCTAACAGCAAGGTATACTCCTAAAAAGTCCCCAATCCACTGCGTTGTACAAGCAGTCCCTCTTATTTAACTCCTCAAATTCAATGTGAGGTGATGTAAACAGTGTTGTTAATAAAAAGCTGAACTATTAGAATTATTAAAATATGGTTATAATATTATATAAACAAGATAGAGCTCCTTGAGTCAATTCATATGCATGACCCAAAAACCTCTTGAGATAAAGCATACAAATGATCTCACCGAAAATAAATCCAGGTCTTCCTCACACTAAGGCCTATGAAAAGAAAAAAAATTGAAAATGATCCATAAAACAGTTTTTGATTTGCAGCAGTAGCTGCGGAGATGACTCACATAAAAAATTGAGGTGCAGGAGGAGAAGGACCACTGACCCCCGTCTGGCTGTGCACGCTATGCATCCTCGTCCCTCTCCATTCCCCTGCTGCTCCGTTGCAGATTGAGATACTCCACCACTGCCTGTACGCCATCTTCGATCCCTCTTTCTAGGGCAATGCTGGCCATCGTCGGACAATATACAGCGCTGACCAGCTGCCTGGTGGTCACTCTCTGTGGTATGCGCACTCAGATGCTCTCACCTCCTGCACAATGGATGAATCAATCTTCAAGACTACATTCGGCAAAATGTTGAACATGAAGCACATACATTTTTCATTGGGTAAATATGGTAAATAAATTCAATGTATCTAGGAAAAAAATGTCTGCGTCTTACTGTGCACCTACCCTGCAGAAATTGAGCGGCTGCTCAAAAGTGGTCAAAGGCATCTCATCCACCGCCCCCAAACACGTTTTATTAGCATAAGTTTTATTAGCCGAGGTTTTATTATAAGCTATTTGTTCTTTGTTCTTCTTCTTTTATTTTGCCATCTTATCTTAATTTAATCTGTCCTTCTTATTATTTAACCCGCAGCATTGACTTTCTGGTAGATACCCTACTATATCCTGTTTCTTTGAGTAATATTCAGATCTATTTGCTGTAGCTCAACAAATGTTTATTGCCTGTTTCACAAACACTTCCAATTCCATGGCATTATATTTCACTTTGTTTGCTTACGCCAACTGCTCTCTCTACAAACTCTCCAAGGCGGAATCCGGTAACACACGCGTAACCCTCATTGAAATAGTTCCGCCTTCACCATGTTTGCACCTCTTGTCAGTCTTGGAGTTGATTACAATAGGGTGAATAGGACAACAGGTCACATTCCCTCTGTTCTGGTGTGATGCAAATGCCTCTGGGCTGGCTTAGGAAGAATACTATTGGAGAAGTAGAGGGTTAAAGCGAGCAGCACATCTCACCCCCCTACCCCGCTAGATGATGACAAATCTTACACACTGTACCTTGAACTTTTGCAGATCAATAATTGGCATACTAATCTCAGCTTCTGCAAGGAGACTGTCCACTTGTCGACAAACAGCCACTAGATTGGTAAAATCACTGCATAACAGTGATATTAAGCCTCGTCGATTAATTACGCCTCATACAGTCAGAAAGAGTGAAACTAGAAAGGTCAAGTTGACTGTAGCAAGTATAGAAAAAAACATTCATGCCATTAACTCACATTTATCCAGGTTGGGGCAGTGGGTGATCCTATTTTCTGATTTGTTAAAAGAGGATCGTGCAGCATTGACTCTAAATTGCCCGCAGGTGTGAATATCAATGGTTGACTTTCTTATATATATATATATATATATATATATATATATATATATATATATATATATATACATACATATATATATTAGCCCTGTGATGAACTGGCAGCATGCCTGAGCAATATGAAGTATGATAATCACAATCAGATTTACCTTTGTTTTTGTTTCTTTTAAACAAATGGAAGGTGCCAGAACACTGCATCAAACTGTTACGGCTAATCCCTATCAAAAGCTGCTGCATCTACTGCAAATCTGTTGTGAACAAAAGCACCAGGTGAGCGGTCAAGATAGTAAAGATTGGACTATGGAATATTGAGGCCTATTATTCTAAAAGTATGCTTTATGTGTCCTTCAGATTTGGCCTACATCGGTAGGAGGCTCTAAAACAGCTCTTTTGCACTGATATGATTCAAATCTTTAATTCTATACTTTGAGAGAAACCATTCCTAAAAATATCCCAAAGGAAATCTCTTTGTGATATATTACTTTGGCTATTCTGTTGAGTTAGCTTTGAAAATATATGCACACTTTTGTCTTTTTGTTCCACCTCAGTTAACCACATCACATCATTGATTTATCATTTCTCTTGGGAGACATCTGGCGTCCAGTGTAGTCCAATTCATCTTGGCAAACGTAGTCACTCAAAATTCTGAACATATTGGCTCTCAAAAGCTTTCACTGCCAAAAAAAATAGGTCCTGAAAATTAATGTGTAGCACCGCCTCAACCTTGCTGAATTAGTGTGAGTTGTGTGCTCTACCCTTTATCAAAACTATGATCACATCGCTGTCAACTTTGTAATACTGGGAGGATTGATGATAGTTATGTAATGAAGCAATTATAGATTACCAACTTACCAGTAAAGCTCATTGGTGTAATGTTTAATTATAATTTTACAAGCTACAGAACACAAAAATGGCTCATGTGTTTACACGCATGCCCATAAAGACAAACATTTTTTTGTATGTGCCACAGTTGAGCATTAAAATAGGATTTCCTTTGTAACCTTATGTCACAGAAGGGCTTCCAGAGTAAATGAGTGATTCAAACAACCATGTCAAATACTGTCACTCTATCAGAGAACAGACGGTTGGTGATATTTGAGTTGACAAACAGGGTGATCTTCTTTCCTATAAATGATTTGAACACAAACACTAAAATGAGCAAGAAATTAAACTATTCTTGATCTTTTCTCTATTCTGAAAGATTGTGATTCTCTAAAAAACATTATTGTTATATGACAACAAATGACAGCAGATGAATGACAACCTTGTGGGACGGTGAGGAAGAAGGCTGTGGTGTTGACCACTGTGGTTCACTATTAACTGAGGTTTCCAATCACAAAATGGTCATACCATTGTTTCCTGTCTAGGCAGGGGCTCTTTGAAAAAAAGCAATTACAGTATTCACTGCTGCCAGGGCCCTGACTTGTATCTCTTTGGAGAGTGCACTGTACACATAGTCCATTTTGCTTTTGCCCTATTTACTATAATTCTTTCTTCCGATGCTGTTCTGAGCGCTTCTTACGACTGCAGTGGCTTCCAGTACAAAGACCTAATTACAGTAATGGCAAGGGATAAACAGACAAACAAGCAAGCAGATGAACTGCAGGCCATGGCGGCTGTTTGATAATATGTAAACCTCCCACGCTCCTTGCTTAAAAATCCATCCAAACTAGTCCGCTAACAAGTCAGGAAGACCAGCCTAGAGCCATAAGAAAGTACATTACAACTAATTAATAAGATGCAGTTAAGTATTATGAGTCAGGTGATGTCTGTTGTCTCATAAAACATGCCATTAAAATCAAATCAAATTCTGTTTCAAATGTATTTTTGAGTCATAATTTGAGCCTGTTTGAGGCATCTGCATAGGTGTGTGCGTGACTTGTGAATATTTTCAAAGGTTGTGCACTAGCTCTATCAGCAAGATGGCAGAATAGGGAATATGTAACTAAGGAGAACTTGTTTCACCATTGCCTTGATTCCCTGGGTGCAGTGCTTTATCGTGACTGTGCATTGTGTCCAGCGTTTAACCATGGGACCTTAATTTCACAATGCAAGGCTTGATGTGGATGTCAGAAAAGGATGGAGGGGATCTAGGAATCAGTTATTGTCCTTGGTACTGCATAGTCCGGGATTATTGATCTAAGGAAACAAACTCAATCATGACCGTGGGCTTTTTGTGGAGCCAGCAAAAAAACCTTTGCCTGAAAATGGGTCTTTCAGCTATTCAAATACAAACAGACACAGAAAGAAAAAAAACCCCCACACATATAAATGTGTTTCCACTTATGCATTGATGGCATTTTCAATTTATCTTCATTAGCTTGAACTGAAGATTTAGCTTGAATGTGAGAGAGAAAGAAAAACAAATATGATGAAGGAAGACAGAAGCAAAGCTAATTCTCTTTTTTTTTCATTCTAAGAACCTATTGGACCTACAGGAATGATTACACAATTTAGCCAACCTACATTAAAACTACCTGTCTATGTTTTTGTAATATGTTTCTGCCCCCCCGGAAGCAGCTTTGTGATATACTGTGGTGTGTGATTTGAAAACACGGACTAGCCTTCTCTCTGCACATGCATCAATGAGCCAGGGGCTGAACTTGAACTTCTGCAGTCCCTAATGGAGTCCTACGCCATTTGTCCAACCCAAAACAATAAATAGACTATAGTATGATATTTTTTCCTTTTACGACATAATGATAAACAGGTTCACTAAATTTTCTGACATACGATTAATATATATTCATCTATTAATGCTGACTCTGTGGCCAGTGTCTTATCCTTATTTGCTGTATTCAGCAGTGGCACAATGGCATAGTCTTGAATGCGTGGCATGCTTATTCATCTTGTGTTGGAATGGGTTCCTTCAAGAGTCAAAAAATATGCTACATATATGGATCAGCCATAACATTGTAATGTTAGGTGAAATTATAACCATTGTGTCGTTAGAATGGCAGCTGTGAGTGGTCAGAATCTATAGCAAATTAATATTTTGTCCATAAACATGTTAGAAACATGCATAATTAGCAACTTTGACATGGGCCAAGTTGTGATGGTTAGATATCTGGTTCAGAGTATCAGCTCTGCTAGTCTTTGTGAGTTTTTCAGTTCCACAGTGGTTAATACCTACCACAGCGGTTTAAGGAAGGACTACTGATAAACCAGCGGCAGTTCATGGGTGCCTGAGGCTTACTGATGCATGTGGAATGGCTAGCCAGTGTTGTTCAGTTCCACAGAAAAGCTGAAGCACAAATTGCTGAATGAGTAAATGCTGTTTCTGATAGAACAAACTGGACCACACAGTAATGGAATTAGGTAGCCTGGTTTGATGAAGCAATTATTTTTAGTTTTTTTTTACATGTAAAACAATAATTAGTTACTGAAAATAAATGGGTTTATGTATTCCACTGAAGAAGGAGGCTGAACTGAATTTTGTGGCTTTTACTTAATACAGATTGACATATGGAGAGGCATTTCATCAGAACTGAAAAAATTAACCTGATGGACTGACATGAGCACAATTTTAATAGCAAAAACTACAAATAGTCAGAGAATAAAAGGTAGATAATGCAAAGATTTCAAGACTATGACGAGGAAGATATGCATGAATGTCTAATCTCAACAACCACAGCAGGAGTTTAGCCAAGTGTATTTTTGGTGACAAATAAGTCTATAAACTTTTGATCTTGCTCCTGAGCAAGACCCATTAATACCTAAATGTGGTGCAGCAACTTGATCCCAGCTGTGTATAAACCACCTTTTCTTGGAAGAGCCCTGTAATAACAAACCACCTTAAGAAGGAGCGGATGTTAACTAGCAAGTATGTAGATTTGACTCTTAACTTTGATTAAACAAGAACAGAATGATAAAAAACAAAAAGTCTGAGTTTGAGCGGGAATGGGTGCTTAAATTACTCATTTTGTGATAATACAGAGAAAAATAACCTTCACAGTTCCCCACAGCCAGTCTTCAAATTGCTTTTTTCTGTCAAATCAATGGACCAAAACTCAAATATATTCAGTGAAACGGAAAAAAGTAGTAAATCCTAACATTTGAGCAGCTGCGACATGAGGATGTATGGGATCTTTTGCATGAAACATGACTAGTGTGATTAATTACTTTATCAAACTTGTTGTCCATTCATTTTTGCTTGCCTTTATTCGATTCATCAACTAATCTCTTTAAGTACTTGTTCAATTCAATAAACGCTAATCATTTCAGCTGAGTGCATTCTTCCATACTTGACCTTCTATCCTTTCACTCCTAATAATTTCCTTTGCAAAAACCATACACTATGGGACACAATCAGGGACAAATGCCATTGTCACTCTCATCACATGCACGTAAGGCCTTGTCCGACCCCAAGGACGAGTGCACTCAATAACTGTCCTTGTCCAGACGCAGTAAGCTTGTGCCACAATCCCTTAAACCCCTGAACTCCGACATGCCTCAATGAGGTACATGGAGCCTTCTCCTTTGGGAGATTATATTTAAACTCTCTCCCACTAAACTCCTGATTAATTGGATTTTTTTAAACTCTGCTAATCTGCACTGTTTTTTCTATTGTTCACCATCCGTGGTGAGCGATAACATCAAGCTTTACTGATGAGACGTGTCAATGCTCCAGATCAAAAATTCAAGACAGAAAAAGGATATGCTTACAAAGAACTTAGATATGTTTCTTTATGAGGGTGTAGTGTCATCTTCATTCCTCACATTACAATCTCATTAGAAAGCTTATTTTATTCTGCAATTTTATTTCACAACTGCAGAGCACAAAGTTTCAGTCCCTTGCTTATTTTTATTTCAGTTGCTATTTTATTTATTTATGAATTCAAGATAAATATGTCAACTTTTTGCGAGGAGATTATCTGTCATTTCCTCCTTATCTGCCATCTGTGTCCTACATATAGTTCTGCATTTGCCCTTTACAATTTTTTTTTTTACATTGCAAAATAAAGAAATTATTTACAGTGTGTACAGAAACACCCCCCCCCCCCACCCCATAGTGCTTTATAAAAGGACTTTTATCATTTGTTTTAATAGCTGACTTTGTCACATACAAACTCCAACATTAATCAACTTTGAGATAACATAACTGCCTAAAGCAATATGTGCTATATTCTCAAATGCAGCAGTCATCTATGTCTCTTACTGTCTATTTATTTGTCTATCTACTTTGACTGCACAGTATTGGCATCTGGGCGCAGTGAGATGCTAGAGATTGAATTCTCTGTGAAGTGAGAGCTAGAAATACAAGCCCTCAAGTTTGTGTGTTTTGGACTCTGATCCTATTGCGTTACAGATGTCAACAGAGTCACAAACCATGAATTACATTGGTTTCACTCAATAGGTTTTCCGGCAGATTAATGGTTAAATGGTCAGACAGTCATCCCTTACTTGCCTGATCCCCTTCTCTTTCCCTTCTTCTGATGTTGATGTCCCCATTGGAGGCAGGAAAAGGGTTCAGCATAAGAATCCGACCAATCTGTGACTATACAGCCCCATACGCAGCAAGCTGCAATGTTTTCAAAACTATCATTATTCTTTGAGCAATTAGAGCTAGAGTAGCTCCTCCATGTGAACGGACAACAAGGGCAAGCCTTCACTCCCCCAAGCTTCGAGAGGGTTGTATACGACCACATCACTGCCTCACTTCCCCCTTCATTCGACAAGTATCAGTCTGCTTAGCGCCGTAATCGCTCAACTGAGGATTCTTTATCCTCTGTCCCTGAGCTTGGCATACCCGGATACAAGAAGGATAAAAATACTTATGTGCGAATTACAGTTTCGATTGTGGATTTCAGCTCAGCATTCAACACAATTATCCCCCGGCACTTAGGAAACAAAGTTGGTTCTCTAGGCCTTGGTACCCCTCTCTGCAACTGAGTTCTGGAGTTCTTTAACCGGCAGACCACAGTCGATGATGGTGGGGAACAACATCCCAGCTACGATCATACTGAGCACCAGCTTCCCCAGGGCAGTGTACTCAGAACTCTTTACCCTGATGACCCACGCCTGTTGTGCCAAATCCAGTACTAACCCCATCATTAAGTATGTGGATGACACAAGAGTTGTTGGACTTATCTGGGTTGACAACGATCAGCCTTACAGGGAGGAAGTGAAAAATCTTTTGGACTGGCGCTCCACCAACAGCCTGGTTTTGAATGTCGAAAAAACAAAAGAGATCATTGTTGACTTCAGGAGGAACAGACCAACTCACACTCCACTGAGGATCAACAATTCTGTGGTGTAGTGTGCGAACAGTACCAAGTTCCTTGGGGTTCACATTACTGATAATTACTGAGATGAACAGCATCTCTATCTTGTACGGGAAGAAATGCCTCAAACCGGATGGACCTGCAGAGATTGGTGAAGTCATGAGAGAAAATCATTGGGACTCCACTCCCATCCGTAAAAGATATTGCCCGCAACTGCTGCCTGACCAAAGCCACTGTATGATCTGAGACCCAACCCACCGCAGTCACGGACTGTCGATTCTCTTCCCCTCTGGCAGAATGTGCCAAGGCATCAGGTGCAGAACAATCAGACTCTGCAACAGTTTCATTCCCACTTGCATCAAACTGCAGTTACTCCCTGTAACTCCTACACACACTTCAAAAACCTACCTGTGCAATAAGTACGTATGTGTCAATATTCAACGTTTTAAGTGCTCTCTTTTTTTCATTTTGCAATATTCTAGATGCATACCATGTTTAATTTTCCTCACCATATAAAACCATATCGTATGCAATTATATCTAACACTCTGCAATAATAGTTGTCCTGTTTACACCTATTGTATTTATTATGTGATAGCACAATAATCCTGCTCCTTTGCAGAAGCCAAGTCACTTTATGCCCAGACTACCATTTTTTTCAATTTTTTTAATAGCTATTACTGTTACTGCATTTTTACTTTTGTGTTTTTCTTTATTTTTTTATTGAGCCAAATGCAAAGTAATTTCCTTCTGCTGTGTACCTGTCTGTGGATAGCCTAAATGACAATAAAGTTAATCTTGAATCTTGAATCACCATTTAGCCTTTTTAAAGTCGCTCATATTCTTAAACTTTCCAATTTTTCCTCCTTCCCACACATAAACACTGAGGAAAAAATGTTCACTTGCTACCTTATATATGTAACCTACTGACTGATGCTATTGTAGAAAATAATAATAATCAATATGATTCACCTGTAAGTGGTTAGTGTACACCTCCTTATGTACAATTCTCATGTTTTCAACCTTAACAGAGGGCACCCTTCATCCAAGCGCCTGCCCAGCTCTTCCTCCAGTGTATTTTTACATCAACTGGGAATGGCAGTTTTCAATCAGCTTTGCTGATTTTGATATTTAACTTCAGCATCTGAGCTCTTATCTTAACCTTTTTAACATACTTTGTGTATATGTATCATTTATCTTTATTATTGATGTTCTGGCGAGACTGTGTTAGGAAGTGACATGTGAATTGGCTAATGGACAATATTTCTATAAGACATTTTAATGCATATATTAGGATGATGATATGTTGCTTAATAACCTGTTTGTCTTATGAGTATGCATTGCATCCCTTTTAAATAGCTAAAATTAGTTGTTTGTAGGGCTGCATAATTTTTATAGGACATGATTGGCTCCATTTCAGGTTGATGGGTAATTATGTGGGATAACCCAGTTATTGGACAACAAAGTATCCTCCCTTCAGTGTCTACTTTCTAAAGGAGCCTTTAAACTGATGGTGTTGGTTAGGTGCAAGGATGTTGTGAGTGCCATCATGTATACTCTTTTATTCCTTGAACATTTAGGCATTGTGAACTAATTGAATCATTAAAACCAAAGGGCATTTGACTAATTTGTCATTAGATGAAAGCAAGTAGGTTGCGTGGTAGGATTTAGAGGAGGTTGAAAATGAAAGACATCAGCCTGATTGAGAGAGTGCGCACAGGCTAATTAGGAAATTAATCTAGATGTAATGTATACAGCATGGAAAAATAAAAGCAAACCAACAAAATGCAATACGAAGACATTATGTTTTCAAGAAAACTTCAATGTCACGCTGCGGGGCCCCAAATGTCTAAATATGCCTGACACACTCCACATGTCAACAAGCAGTACATGGTAATCACCAACACATCCGCACAAGGCCATGCCTCAGAAGAAGTCAATATCTGTCAGCAGTAAGCACCAGCAGTCTGGAGTTCTGGCCTGGCCCCCTACAGCAGACCTGTCAGCATGCCTCAGGCACTGCATCATTAAAATAACCCCTTGTCAGCACTCACTCATAAATTAACGCGATACACAACCCTTTTTTTTTTTTTCAGAAATAGGTAGACATTAATTTGGGTGCAAACTCAAGGCATTTTTTCATAATCACCCTTGAGTGGACGATTGGAAAGTTGCCTCATATTTTACATTGTGCAAGAGTTACTGGCACCTTTCATGGTTAAGTGTTCATCTGCATTCATGGTGCATCACAAATCAGCTTAGAGATAAATTTTAGCAAGAATATACTAAAGGCTCTTGCATAAATAAATACACATCACGTTATTACCTGATAGTTTTACTATGTGAAATGTAAAGATTATATTACAGGTTCCATTCAAAAATGTTTTTCGCTTAATTAATTAAAATGTAATTGAATAGGACTGGGCTGTTGTATTTTTTTCATCCCCAAGAATTGTTATTAAACCAGGCTTCCACACCGAGGATAAAGCAAATGGCAATTGACTTTGATTCTAATTATGCCTCCTTTTTTTTAAATTTCTTCTTTGTAGACTTCTCTATATTACCGAATAATTGGTTCTCATTAGTTTCATTTTATGACTCATCTGCAAAATATCTAGTGCAATCCACAGTGGCTGGATCACTTTTAATGATGAGCACTAATGATGATTAGATGGTCTGTGTCTTGCTGTCTTGATATGCTTTACAAGGATGAGGATCCAAATAAAAAGGAAAACCTTTCATTTAAATCATAATCTTAAATGAGACCAATGGTAAGCAGGCAGAATGTTAATAACGCGGTTAAAACTCATGTATTTGGTTGAATATCTTGAGTTTTAACACAGAGAAGTCTTGCATGATTGTCAAGATGAGAGATTGACAAAATCCGGTCATTTTTTATAAAGATACGTGCTCAGTCTGCCGCCTAGGCAACAAATGTGGGCCCTGGGGAGTCTGACTTCTCCCCCTGTCTTTAACAAGAGAGTGGATGTATGGGGGTTGTCAGAATCATTGCTTGTTAGGGGCATTTTTTAAAGTATGCTAGTTCACTGCTTTTAGTTTATATTCTTAAAATCTAGATGTAGGAGTCTGGTGCTTTCCCTTGATTCAACTTGTTAATAGCATAAAAATGGTTAGAAAAAAAAAGCAGTAAAAACTCCACCACATTTGAATTTCATTTAAATAAAAAACCCCCAACAATATTTTGCAGTCTTCATCGTGTCATTTGACGTTTATTACGTCTTGTGCATTGGTACGGCCACGTTTCATTCGTAACCATAAGCTTTCACAAAATGTGCTTGAATACAAACTAGATGAATGAGAGGGGTCCGATGTTTTTGTGTAACATGAGATGCATTGCTCAGAGCAAAATGCTTTTAACAGTGGAGAATGGGTTCTTGCACGTTCCAGGCGATACCTTCATCCCAGAGACGAGGGAAAAAAACATGTGAGTGCAGTTGCTATTGCTTGAATGGCATGTTGGAGTACTCTATGAATCTTGGCCCGTCACTTTGTTATTATATCCCCCCAAAAAACTCCATCCATCCTTTTCACTTGAATGTTTATGTTAAAACACCATCATATTCACTTTGATTCTATATCATATTGTTTTTTTTAGAGACTGAATTCTTTCTGCAGCCGCTGACTTTGCTGCAACCAGTAAGTTAATGACTTTGTGAAATGTTTCTCAATGACGCATGAGTTTAGATTTTTCAGCTGGACCATTCCGTCTGCTTAATAAGCAACAAATACAATGATTTATTGCACGTGCATCTCTGGTCCTGGCAGCTAGCACCTGCTTTGATATACTGTGGAATCAAAAAGTTTCACCATGCATTTTCGAATAATTGCACAGCTGCGGGGACACAATCATATTTTATACCAAATTGATTTCAATTCTTGATCTCCATGAAGGAAAAACCCTAATTTCTTATCTATCGAAGTTCTGTTTTGAGTACTTTCCACAAGCACACTCGAGCCACTGCTAATAGACATACCACTTTATTATCATCTCCTTTCACACATGCTCAGTGTCAGTTACCCTCTTGACAGTATGGGGAATCAATTGATATCAGCTGTGCTTATTGGAATGCCATATTTGTGCAATCACAGTGGCATACCTTTATGCTAAGCCTATTGTCATCAGCTGCTTTTGATCTAGTTCTAACATGCTATTGGCTCACAGACCCTCCAACCCATCTACACCTATTCCTCACAGACCCATCAGCGGTGAGGTTCGTGGCTGATGAGGCACTGACTCTTTATTAGTCAGATTTACAAATATATGAATTCAACAGAGTAGCATAAATTCACCATTCAACTGGCTGCTTGCACATTGACTACTGGTTATGTTTCATATCCCATATCAGCATTCTTTCACACACACATAGGTAAGGTACATATTTGGCCAAAGAAGAACGTTAAATTTATAGCGGTTCAGAGAGAGCGCATTTGCTCTGCAACCTCCGTGTGTTCTTAATTTGCCATCAAAATTCCACAATTCATCCTCATTCAATACAAATTAAACTATGTACAGTCCACAACAAAGAAACAAATGTAGTTTTATTTTTTTTAAATAACTTTTAATTTTTTTACTTATCATGTTTTATATAAATTTTGTATTAATTACTAAAAACGGGCTGGTCTTTTATTTTTGTCGTGGACCGTACAGCAGTGTGTGCATGGTCTTACCTTTAATTGTAAATGAAGTCTATTCGCCTATCCTTCTGGACAAATATCTCCATGACTTTGGTGTAAAAGTCGTCCTGCTTATCTCCGTTCAGTTTAAAAGTCTCCCTCTCGCAAATAGAGATTATTACTAAGGATGAAAGTCTTCCTTGGTCAGTCCGATTCCGGCTGTATGTTTTCAGTCTTTTCAAAGCAGAGAATGACCGTTCCATGGACACCGTTGTAGCCGGTATAGTGAGCACCAGCTGAAGTAACTTGGTTGCCTCAGGAACAGTCTTCATCAGATCCTTCTGGGCCAAAAAGCTGAGAAGCTGTCCAGGAGATTTACATTCATTCCTCACCATTTGTGAGCTATAAAGTCCGATGAGATCAGCTTTTAGTCTAACAAAGTCAAAGAACCTAGCATATTTTGACAGGTTCTGCATTTTGGTGTCATCAAAATGGTGTGACATTTCTTCAAATTTTGTACAATCAACCAAACCAAGGAAAGACAGCTCACCAAAATGATCAAACCTTGCTTTAAGTTGAACACTGATATTGTCCATAACATTATAAAACATTTGTTACCTCTCATCTCTGACTGACTGTTTACTTTGGAGTCTGTCACTATCTGTCAGGCCAAGTGTGACGTATTTCTGCTCAAATCGCTCATAGAAACTGTTAAATACCTGTCTCCGGCGTTCCACAACGATTTTGCTGTGCGCAGATTGGTACATGCTTATTGTCTGCAACAACCTAGAATTTGAGCTCCGTCTCGTGGCTGCTGCTCTTGGTAAACATCGCTTCACAACATCATCCATTAAGTGGGTGCGCTTCGTGGACTTACTGAAAAATGTCACTGTTTTAAAAAAAGTTCTTCTCTGAGGCATGCATTTTGCTGAATGCTTGAGCACCAGGTTCAATTTGTGTGCGTAACAGTGGGAAAAAATGGCTTCAGGCACCTTTTCTTTAATCTTGGCCTGCACCCCATTAATCTGTGATGCCATCACAGCGGCTCCGTCATAAGTCTGAGCCACCAGCTTTTCGACACACTTGTATTTCTCTAACACTCCCAAGATGTACTCCGCTATAGCAGCGGCTCGTCTGTCATTACTCACAACATCAAATCCCAAAAACGCCTCCCTCACTTCACAGGCCACCTCACTTTTAGCCACATAACGCAAAATGACAGAGATCTGGGCTTTCTTTGTGACACCCGTAGTCTTGTCTACTTCTACAGCAACAAATAGAGCTGCATTAATCTCCATTTTTATACCATTTCTAATCACATCACCTATTGCTTCAATTTAATCGTTCTGAATTCTGTTTGATAAGCCAGAAAACACGGTGGATGTCTCCAAATGTCTAGCTAACCTATCATCTTTCTCAGCAAAAGCATGTAATAGTTCTACATAGTTACCACGATTAGAAGAGGTCGTACTCTCATCGTTAACAGGAAATGCTAATTGCTGTTTGGCTAGGAAGCAAGTGGCATCAATGAGGTCTTTTAAAATCTCTCTGTTTTCCTTGAACATAGCATTGTGGAGGCTAATATCTAGTCTCCGCTGTTCATTCAAAGCCAAATCTGTCCTTGTGCTTTCAAAAGTTTTTAAAGCAATTTGGCTTTGAATGTGAGTAGTTGACCTTTCATGTCTGCAGAGGCTTCTTGGTAGATTTTTCACGTCACAAAATCCCGTTGTAGTCCAGACATTGTCAACCGTTGAGAACAAAAGGCAGGGAAAGCAGAAAAGGCGGTTTCTCCCAGCGCATCCATAAAGCCAGTCTTTTCGGGTGTACCACTCCGTTTGAGAAGAGCGTGTTATCTTCTGTCCCGTCGTTTTGAAGCAAATCTTCAGACTCAGGAATCGGTCTTCCATTATTTATCACTTCCAGTTTTGATTAAAAGTCTATAGACATATAATAAAAGTGTGTACAGCCATTACATTGGTGACATACAGACTGTAGAGAACTCAAGCTCAGCTCGTCGCTGCCTTCCTTCGTGTCTTTCCCCCGTATTTGAACAGGAAAATACACAAAGTTAGCGATATTGACTATAAAAATGATTGGAATCATACCAAAATTACATTTCTATCACAGATCAGTGGACAAATATTTATTTATTTATTATCATTATTTGTTTATTTTGACATTTCATGATGGCATCCCCTGACCGCACGTCACTGGTCTCGGCAGAGTCACAGCCACCAATACCACCAGTATCCTGGATTTGAAGGGGGGGATATACTTTGAAACTGCCCTGGATGGATTCCCTTCAATCACAAGGTCCTGGAGAGGCTAAGCACAATATACTTTCTGATGGACTAATTACCACATATCAGCTGTAGCAATAAACTTTCATCGTTTTTCATTCTCCACCTCTACTGAATGAAATGTGTTTTAGGTTGTTATGCCTTTTGTGGGTGGTCATAAGTGTAGTGTTGTTTTGTTGTCTTAAAAGGAAAGTGTCCATAAAACAGTGTTTACACTCCCATGACTCCTCTCCATTAGTTTTAGGAGGCTTTTTATATTTGGGATTATGTGATCCAACCCAAACCCTGAGTTCCAAGCGGAGAAGAGGCTTTCAAATGATTGCAGTGAATATTTCTGTTGAAAAGCCGCAGTGATAATCATTAGGACTGTATCATCCTACAGCCTAGCATTGAAGCCTGCCAATACCTTGGTGGTTTGAGTCATTGGTTGCATATAACACTGTAATCATTTTTCAGAATGATATTTTCACTGAAAAAAACAAATGACAGTCTTTACTGCTGTGTTTTAACTTGAAGGCAGGCTGACTCATTATCCGCGCAATTACTCAACTATTTGCGACTGGTAAAAGCAACCCCTGCATCTCTACTGTCAATCTGTCAGGCGTCATTGAACTTGATCCATTTTTTTTTTTGTCCCTTTTCTTTGTTTTCAAACACAAGGATGTAGGAAACCTGGAATCTGAAGACAGCTGAAGGCTGTCATACATCTGTTGTTCCTTTCTCTTGGTATCACAGTGACTTTGGTTGTCATGTTTTTTAGACTTCTGTGCTGACTTTCAGCTAGAGCTGTTTTCAAAGTGCATTTTTCTTTACTAACAACATATGGAAACTTGGCCTTCTTCAAATGCATTCGATATTTAAACTGTCTCAGTAGTGTTTGAAGGTAGAAATAGAGTTCTCCTCTCAATACTGCTGACATTTGGATTTCCATGCCTTGAACAAGTGCTGCGCTATTCTTGGATAGTGAAGTAATGCAGCCATATCTGTTATATGTTGAATTACTCTGTGAGTTGTTGTAAATATAGGAAAGCCACTGTTTGCAGCTAGATCTTTGCAAGATATTGAAGAAGACCAAAACTGAAAGCTAAATATCTCCACACACTTTTATTTACTGCAATGATTCACTCTATTATAAAGCAAAGTTTTGGTCTAGGTAACCTAGATCTGGTCAAGGAAATCATTTTACTTGAAATACTAAATCTCTCCTTGTGAATCAGAGTACTCAAAATATGGCTGAGTTTTGTTTTTTTGTTATTTTTGGCAGGAGTGACTTATGCACTTGACCCTACATGTTGGCTGGTGTTTTCTACAAAAAAAATTTGTAAGAATGAATGTGTTGTTGAATTGGCTAGACATACAACCCAGAATTATTTGTATTACATGGCATTGAGTTAAAATTATTGATTTTAGTTCATAAACATTTATGTAAATTTTAATGAAATAACTAGGTAGCTTGCTTATAACAAAGGTAAAGTTAACGAGTGATAACCATATTGCCAAAGCTGACCAGCTAACATAATTTAACACCATATTTAAACACCTCACAACTTTTGAACAATAGCTAGCATTACCTAACAAGAGCTAGCTTAATGTCAGCTAACATTATTCTAGGTTCACTGTAACTGTATGAGCAATGGTTTATGACATCTTACCATATCCTTAAAAGAATGATTAGCATCGATTTCAAGTTTCTTCTCCAACCCATAACTAAATGTAAGGTAAAACAAACCCAACCCAGTAGCATTAACCCAGAATTTTTTTTTTTTAAATAATCCAGCATTTTTTATTTTGAGTGATATTAATACCAGCTGTATTGGTCAGACTTTCTCCAAATTAGTGATTTAGACCAGCTTAAATTCCTCCTCCTTAAGCCATTCAAGATGTTGTAACACTCTTTCCTGAAGGCTTAAGGAAGGTGGCAAATGGCATGATCAGGTCATGCTATTCCCTCTCTGTGATACTACAGACCTGGACTTGATAAGTAACGTCAGCCCAAATTTCTGGTTCCTGCTGAGACTCATTTTTTGTTTAGTTCTTAGCCTGACTTAAGGCTGCTTTAGTCCTATTTTTTGCAAGAGATTTGTGCTTGTCTTACAATAGCCTGATGCCTGCAGGATTCCAGTATTGGCTATCCCCTCTACCCAAAACTCTTAGCCCATCTTTCATTCTTTAATTTAATCCATTTCATCTCATTTTTCTTGGGAGAATTTTTAGAGAAAGGTAAAGGGAATAACAATATTTCAATTTAATCAGTACAGAAGAGGCATATTTCATTGCCGGTTTTATTGTAGAATTACCATTGGCACCCACTGATATTCCACTGCTCTGAAAACTTTGACCCTCCACTTAATATTTAATTCAAAATTCTTTCGTAGTTTTACAGCCCCATTACCTCCACATGAGTTAGAAGAGGAGGTTCAAATTTTTGGCAATAGTCCCCACACATGCCTGATGATTTCCACATCAATGGGGTGTCCTGCGTCAAAAAGTAAAAATGGCATTTCAAATCTTTTATATTGATTAATTTAATAATTGATTCATTTGGATTTACAATGAGTGGAAGTCTCAGAAGATGCACTGCAGTCCGATACGGGGTGACATCAAATGAGTTTGTGCAAACTGACATTAGAGCTGAGAAATGGAACCGTGATGAATGACTTGACTGCTTATTTATGCAAACACACTCTCATACATAAAAAGACAAGCACACACACACACCATTCACACGAATATCTTGCTCACGCAGGCTGCTTTGAAACCAGTTCAGTGAGTGTGGAGTCAGAATGGCTGTTAGTCTAATCACCAGTCAGCTCAAGCTCAGTATCCATCAAGAGAGAGAAGGGATAGGCAATTTTTTATTTTTTATTTGTTCTATTTATTCTCCCCCAGCCACGTTTTTTTGATGTATTCCTACACAACAGACAACATATCAATAAAAACCAAAGTACAAAGAGGTTTATCACTTTGACTCCATTCCAGTCCATGACTGCTAACTGCACTTTAGAGGGAGCTGAGGTATAACGGTGGTGAGGAAATTAAAGGGAGGAGGATAAAAAGGAGGTTTGGGGCCAAGGAATGGTGGGTTAATTTTGACTGAAATGATCACACATGTGGCTTAATGATGGAGGAGAAAATGCTAAAATCAATTTGCCCAATGTTATGAGCTACAACCTTGGCACTGTTTTCATACTCCAGACATTCACCTCTGCCCACACAGTTCTGCTAGTGAGGAGATCCCGAATGAACCGTGCATGTCACCCATCCGGCAGCCTTCTAACAAGACGTTGTGAGGTGTGTGTGTGTTCCATCAAAAGCAGTGTTCATGTAACATCTATTAGTTGATCCAACCAAAATGTCAACCCAGACCGAGAAGTAATAAAAAGGGTCTCTCCTCACTTGTACCCAAAGTTCCAGTAAAGTTAGAACTGCAGCTGTTAACCCAATGTTTTAGTGTCTCAGATTTGTCCTCCACCCATACTTGATGTGGTTTATATAATGTGGCACACTAGATTAAATGTTTTTCTGTTACCACCCCACCCCTTTGCTCTTTAGGCGGTTTCTGTCATTTGAACTGATTGAGGTAACAACAATTCAAAGAGGGTATTACTAGTTTGTATCTCTTTCTGTCTTTCTGTGAATCTCTCTTCCACTGATTTTGTCAGAGCAGTGTGAATGAACAAATGTCTATTTAATTAGTATTAATATTATCTGATTTCTGGCAATGTGTAATGAATGTGAATGGTCAGTTGAAATTCACATGTTGTTGTTCACTGTTGTCATTAGCCAGAGCCCATAGAGCTTTTCAAAAAAAATGACAAGGGAAGAGAGGTTATGTCAAAAATGCTGACCGCATGCAGTTCACTATCTGCTCTTTAGTAACTGACCAAGTGTTTGCATTCCTCTTGTGCCAAATATCATGTATGTAAACACTAGTGCATCCATTTCTGTTTGAATACCATGATAAACATATTTTTGTTAGTAACGCAGATGACTCTTTTAAAGATCATCCATGCGCTCATGCTTGCCTTTGGGATGACCGATTCTTATAAATTAGAGCTAGACACAGGACATTTTTGATAACTAAAGTGACACTTCAAGGAAGCGAAATCTGGTCTGAGGAGGGAAAGAAAAAAAAATCAAATTGGACACTGGGAAGACAGACAAAAGGCTTTTTCTGTTGGGTCTAGTAGTGTTATTGTTGTGGCTTATTATGTGTTAGGTTTAGTTAGATAATATCTTGGTTGAGGCTGGCAGCTCTTTTTTTTGGTTATGATGTCCTTCCCATCAATCTTTTATTTTGGTTTATAGATTGAATATGGTTGGTTTGACTGTATATTTTTATTGGAGGATCGCTCAATCCATTTTTAAAATTCCTCTTGCCTTTCTCACTCTTCTATTATGTTGCTAGACTTTTGAGTTGATGACAAACTTTAAGGGTCATAACCTAAAAAAAGAATATTAAAAAAAGGTGTATTTCAATATTTTAAACTTGGCTTTCCCATTAGGTTTCACGAACCACGTCTAGACCAAACAAAATTTAATTTTCCATGTTCGTTCTAAAATAGAACAAACAGAACCATATTATCCGGGCGCAAGGGACTCAGATCTATCACAGGAGATATTTTCATCACTTGAACTACTCAAATTAATTCGCTTTCCTCTCTTTCCCCTCCCAGTCTAGCCTTAAATGTATAAACTTTGTGTCAGATTAGTATTAGAAGTATTTGAAACCTAAGAGCTGTTGCTAACTACAACAAAGGTAGATATGTGACAGCGATTATATTTCTGATTATAATAATATATTATACATTGTGACAAAAAGGGTTTGTGGCATGACATGTGGTTGTGGTTAGGTGTCTAGTAAACAAACTTGGTTTGAGTTCACCCATTCTTCAGCACAGCCATATCCTTTCCCTGAAGGGACAGGTCCACATATTGTATTTTCACCATGGAATTTAAAGTGTTGGGTACCATATTTGCTGACAATTCTGTCTCGATCTGTTCCCACCTACGGCTGAAGTCATGAGCTGTGCATGCATAGATGAATGTTGTCCCTTGGCAAACAAATCAATAAAACTCATTTCCTTTCGGTCAGTTGTTAATTAAATGCCACTTTTCTCTCAATTACAATGTGACTGAGATGTAGTATGTAGAAAATAATCGGATTTTTCATCTGGATCCCTCAGAGCAATTACAAATACCCAGGAACGATTGCTAATGCAAAATAATTTTCTGATTTGTATCTGCAAATTGCTGTAGCCCATGTGGTACCATCAAAGCCAGGTAAGATCTATCAGCCCCCCACCTGGTAAATGGGTTTAATGTTGATGGATTAGATTACCTAGAGAGTAAGTCTTGCCAGAATGGTAAAGGGCATTCAGCATTACCTGAAGGTTACTCCTGACAATTATGCAGAATAATTCTGAGGTTTACGCCGAAGATATATGTTTTTGTGAAATAGAAAAATATATCATCAGCGCTTTTCTGTGAGTGTCTTCATTAATATGATATAAGTTAATGTCACAGTGAATCAAAAACTTCCATTAGTTTTTACTTAAAAAAAAAAATCTGTCATCCTCCATAAACAACTGCAAGGTCTTCTTTTAAACAGCTTCTGTGCTGAAAGAAGCACTACATCACGGAACCAATATCTGACCCTATGAGTAATGCATTCAATACCGGCCTTGGTGAAGTCACCATCACCCAGGATCATCAATGATTAGAGGCAGGTGTGGAGAGAGGGGGAGATGGAGAATGGTTGGGGAGTATAAAAGGTGAAGGAATGACCATGGATCACGCTGTGGTGCAGAGATTTTGCTCAATGGGGTGTAATCGCATTGAGATATAACACATATGAACTATGGTTTTCTTGAAAAAGCGTTACTGCAGTAAGCCTGGAATCACATTTGTTCTCCTCTGTTATGAAGGGGACATCTTACCAGAATACCCCAAAGCTTCATAATTAAAAATATGCATTCTTCCCTGCGTCCAGCACCCTTTTGTTGACGTGAACATATGCAAGTTGTACTCAGAGCCAGACACTGTCACAAATTTCCTACTGCCGTACATCCACCCAAACACACTCTCATGTTCATGCACTCCGAAATAAGATTTGTCTTCCTCCAATGTAAGCATCCATATTCTCATAAATCCTGCACAGTTGTAGTCAAATAACTTTCTTGTGCTTCAAAGCACACCGGAAACATAGTCTTCTGGATGGATTTGTTTGGTATTCACTAATACCCAGACTTTGCATTTCCCCTTCCCTTTTGTTTATCCTTGGTTTATTCAGGCATATGCAGGTTCCAATACAACAAAAACACAGACCATGAATTTAAATTGAGCAGCCAAACAAATAAATTCTGTGGATCTACAGTGGGATACATCCATCCACAACCTCTTAGATTTCAGCTGTACTTAATTGAAACTCCGATGTGGAGCAAACATCATTCATGCTAATATGGCCCTGAGCAACACAATCCAAATGAACTCTCAAAATAGTGGAATAATAGTGTTCCCAACATTCTAATATGCTGAATTTGAGAGATGGATCAACTTATAACGGGGCGGGCAATCAATCAATTATTCAAACTCACAAATTAATGTGAGTAAGAGATAGCAAGAATAAATAAGAGGCACCAAGTAAATACATTACAAAATAAAATACATTTCATTTTCTTAATTTTAATTTATAATTATTGAAATGAAAGTTTCAAGACAAATTTAAGACTCAATAGATTTCTTTTATTTTCTTAAAAGTAAAATCTTCATGTTACTATTGTTTTTGAAGTCTGGACCAATCGTAACAGCCCATTTCACATCCCATTTATATCACCATGCAAAATTTGTTCAGCAGCAAAAAGGACTTGGAGAGGTCCGCCTGCAGCCAATCAGAGAACTGCATGTCACTCCAGCTTTTTACTGATACTGAGCCAGTGGTGCTGGTATCTCTCCACTTTGTAGATAGATGAAACAAAAATCTCTAAAAAAAATAATTCAGATATAGCAGACTAAAGTTATCAATCCATTATTACAGGACAAAATGGATCATTTTATAAAAACCTTCATAAATACTTTCAAATATTTGGCAGAATGACTTCAGTTTCCAGCCGTGTGGAATGTGTGAATTGATCGCATAATGCACCATTCTATCTCTCATTACAAGTGAATGTTGCTCACCTAGCATGATGTCACGAGTTAATAATGAAGTATATATGAATTACAATTATGAAGGTTTTGAAAAGATATTTTCTAAAATATCTATTTCAGCATGTCATGTTGAAATAGATGCACTTCCAGCAGTCTGATAGCTGTTGTTTCTGCTGGACTCAGTCAAAGGAAGACAAACAGTGTGGAAATAAAGGGAACACCCAAAATTATTTTGACCAACTCAGAATTGAAATCAGGATTTTCCACCTGTAGTGCACTAATCAGTGCTTACATGAGTACTTCATAAATGTATGAACTACATTTGGATACAGATAAATCTGTCCACAACAAAATAAAAACATTCTAGAACATAAGCTTAATCTCAAAACCTCTTATATGAAGATGTATTTAATCAATCAATGTCTATAGGTTGATTTGCATGTGTACAAACACAGGCTGGAAGCTTGAAAGCACTACAAGGAAAAAAATGAAACTTTCTGAAAGGAAGCTTTGTTTGGTCAAATTTACCCTTAGAAATGGTAACAACAAGGCAACAAAGTTAAATATAAATATTGATGCTACTCTTCATTAAGGTAAGAGCGCCAGTAATGTGGTCTGCCACAATTAGAACAAGCAGGGCTTTCCTGTCTGAAGATGGCTCTCAGCCAGATATCCCACCAGAGCTACGAAGAAAATGTGAAGCATGCCAGTAACAAGCCATCACTTGTTGTGATGATTTAGACGGATATTCTGCCCGTTTCAGTGGGCGGAAAAGAAAAACGTTGTAAGGAGAAGACAGATTAGATTCAAGGTAGCTGGTATACAGCTACCTCTGACAGCCAATTGCTCCTCAATAGGAATCTCTCCATCCACACAAACTTATCAAACACACGTCTTTAATGTGTTTTTGGCCGTAGAACGTAAAATCACTAAACATGAGACATTAACTATCGATGGATACAGACCGGTAGGATATTGGATGGGGGTATCATGTTCAATGATGGTGACCAGATGAGTGCATGGCCATACTGTAAGGGATATATTTTTTTAAAATTCCAAGCACTTTCTACAATAAGCAATGGGCGAGGACAAAGTCACACATCTGAAATCTGGATTAGTGTGTTTTTTTTGGTTTGTTGACAAATATTCTAAACTCTTTGTTGGTGTAACTGTAATGTTTCAGGTACCAGAAAAATATCGAAATGGGCTTGAAACGCTTTGTATAATTCCATGTTGAAATATTCTAGTGCTCTACTAAGTTACCATTAAAGCCATCCAATCCCTTTATCTTTTATTTATGATAGTGAGCGTGAGGTGAATAATAAAATGGAGGAATTTTGGTTATATTTATAGATAATACGCCAAATTTGCATGTTTTTGGTGAAGCACTGTGTGTTGCAACCTCTGTGTCAATACAATGGTCCCAGTAGAATCATTGAGGGAGATTTTATTTTCGTTAACACTGGACAACTCACTAGTTCATCACAGGGCCGAAACATAGACAGACAACAATTCATGCTCACATTCATTCCCTAAAAATTTACACCGTGTTAGAGGCCGTAGAACCCACACTAACACAGGGAAGACTTACAAACTCAGAGAAAAGGCCCTGGAGGTGTTCAGACATGGATTAGAACCCTGAACCTCCTTTCTGTGAGGCAACTGTGCTAACTATTGCAACAACGTCTCTGTTCCATTGTGGTTCAGTATAAAATTAAAATAACTTTTAATAATTAGAGTCAGCACAGTGCCACAAGTGAAATAAATATAGTTTTGAAAATAGAATACATTTATTTTACCAAAGGAAATAATAATCATTAAAAATATGACAAACCAACATATATTCAAGGTCCTTCAAAATGTTTTTACAGTTCATTAAGTTCACAAGCATAGAAAAAAACATACTGAGCATTTCTCAATTAAGGTTTCTTAATTTGTGAAAATCCTACTACTCGTTTTTTACATCACCATGTCCAGACAAAAGAAGCATCAGACAGCAGCGCAATGATTCGCTGGACAGAGGGGCAAAGTGAGATGATGTGGATATTTTCACATCAGACATCAATGGATGACAATCAAGGACTTTTTTTTTTGTAAAATCAGCTTCATTGAGTGTCCAGTATGGGCGGAGCAGAATTACAATGGCTGAATGATGGAAATTAATGTCCAGAACAAGTTAAGGCAGATAATCTCTTCCTCTCTATATCTGTACTGTGGTAGAACCTGAGGTGAATTATGCAAATAATTTGTCTTTTAGACTTTTGATTTAACATACCTGCATTTGAAGCTCTACCTTTCATGTCCTCTCTCTCTATCTATCTATCGGAGCAGACGAGTGGCTCGTTAGGTGTCTTGGGTGGGCGCTGTCTGTGGTCCCATACTTAAAATTTTATTGACAATTTGTGACCATGCATTATATCCGGCTGATGGTGCCCCCTCCCTGCCCTCGATGCCCTAAGCAAGCGCGTAAAATAGCAATAGGAAGCAACTAGCCTGAATAAATGATAACTCTCAGTGATTCAACGTATAATTTAAGTCGTGCCGCAACAAAGACAAAATCACAGTCATTTCCTCATCTCAAATAGAGAGATAGGTATGGTGTCACGCTGCCGAAATATCTGCAGACTCTCCTTATTTTTATCTGTCATACACAAAGCCAGAACATGCACTTCTGAATGATGAGGACTGTTTCTGCACTGAGGCATGTTAGCCATATGGATCATAAAAATGGATTGTTGCTGCAACTGTCTATGACAGCAGAAAACTTACCGGTATTAACTTTAGTATAAGAATATACTATGTACAGGTTAGCAAGATTCATTAAATACATTGTATGCAATTGATGGATTTACAAAAAATAATACCCTGAAGATAAACAGATCACAGCACAAAACTGCTCGAACAATTGTCCTTAATGCGGAGAATGAGTACCTATTCTAAAATTTTTCCAAAGCTGTCAGTAGAGAATGATTCTGCCACTTTGCCAGAAGGCTGTGTGGGAGGGAAGCGGCGATAAGTTCTATAAATTAACTTAAAGTGTCCTATCTTTCGCCTGCTGCACTGTGCATCACACCTGTCGTAGCTAGTCTCCCACCACTTGTTATTTTCATGTTCAGAGCCCATGCTATGAGTGCAGAATTTACTTGAGTAGACGAGTGTGAGAGCAGTGTGTAAAAAACCTAATCACACTACTGCAGTGATATTACTATATACCTGTGCATAAGAGGACATTGTGTTGCACATTTTCTAAACAACGTAAATAAAAGCTAAAGTTACAAACCTGATTGGACAAATAAAACTCCAGGTGAAACAGCATTTAACTTTTAACCTCGCTTAACGCTTTCAGACACTCTCATGTCATCTGTAAGTTAATTTCATCAGAGGTATATCGGCTTTATTCACTTCCCTGTATGAACCTTGGCTCTGTGTGATCCTTTCGATGTATGGAAGTGTACTTAACATTAATTTATATCAGATCGCAACTCATCCTGCTTGCAAGATGGGAGATTTAAATAATCAATGATGTCAAGAGCTGTCTGAAAGCAGACAGCATTTCTATTTGACGTAGAGCTACACTGATCAATTCTAGGGGATTTGCAGCAGGTGATGTACATATTTCTTAATTAGGATGTAACCTCTTATTTCCCCAACTCAATCTGTCTCCGCATATAGCCCAAAGACACAAACACAATAAAGTGTTTTGTCTTAACAAGTCCAGTCTCAATTTATCAATCATTCATCCATAATGTGAAAGATACCAACACAGAGTTAGAATAGCAGAGTCTGGTTGTTGGTTTTGCCCTGACATGAGGACATGCATTCTTCGATTTCAGATAACGAAGGCGATAAAAATGAGTACAAAGAACTCAATGTACTGGACCTAAGAGGTTTATTTTCAGTTTAGCTTGCTTCACAATAATTGTCTCAAAATTCTCAAAAGAATTATCCTATAATGTGATCCTTCCAAACAAGTCTGGTCGAATATCAAATGACGCTTGATTTTATATTCTACTTTCCATACGCTCACTGTCACAACTCAAACAGGATTTGACAGAATTGTCATGACTATGTTTTGTTTATAATCCCCTGCCAAGACACACGTTTTTTTTTTTTAAATCTTAGAATGACTCCTTTGATATCTGAATAAGGAGCGGGACCTCTCCCAGAATGCCATGTTGGACAGCTATTTATGTTGTTCCCTGGAAAAAAACCTATAGAGGAGAGTTTCTCTGTCCCACAGGAGAGGTCAGGGGTCTTAGCTATCCTATGTAGGTCAGTAACAATTATAACATAAACACAATACAAATTGGTGCCTTGGTGCAGTTTGTTCACAGAATTTGGTGAATCCCTGTGGCTTTATGTAGGTGTACATGCATATGCACTTGTGTGTACATTTACATTTGTAGAACATAAAAATATGTCTTTCTAAAATAAACAAATGAATAAATAAACAAATAAATTTGAAATTAAAACTTCTGAGTCAAAGAATAAATATATGTTTTAGTTGAAAAAAAACTTAAACCTGAAATAAAAGCATAATAATAATAATAATAATAATGGTAATAATAATAATAATATCACCCTTCAACATAAGTAACTGATTTCAATTTAAGTTATTGAATCATCAAATTAATATATGGTCACAAACAGCAATTAAATAACAGAATCAGAAATACTAACATTACCCTAAGAAATATATAAAGATAAAAATATGCTTTCATGTATAATCCAGCTGTTTTTGTTTTGTTCACTTTCAATAATGATTATTTATCAAAATATTGTTTTAAGATATAAAAACTGTTGATTATAGTTACATTAATTAATCACCATTATCAACAGTGATTATAGAAATACAATAATAATAATAAATATTGCTTATTATATACTTATTATTATCTTTATTGTTTATGACTTGTTTATTGCTTAAGAAAAAAAAGAAGAAAACAAATAATAGGCAAATTGTCCAAAATATAAATTGGTATTTGACCATTAACACCTCTATTTACTGCTTTTGTTTATCAGACATAAATGCAGGGAGCAGAACAGAACAGATATCAAAGAATGACACTAATGGTTGTCACGGGGAAATCAGCTGAACTGAATGAGCTGTTCAGAAAATAATGAAATCGCAGATTCCCCTTTATCACGCCTGCGTTCACTCTCTCAGTCTCTACCGCGTGCTCTCTCTCTCTCCCTCTCTCTCTCTCTCTCTCTCTCTCTCCCTCTCTCTCTCTCTCTCTCTCTCTCTCTCTCTCTCTCTCTCTCTCCTGGGAGAAGACGAGCAGTCTGTTCAGCATTTTTGATGCGCATAGTGTGCCTGCGGTTCAGATTTTATTAACCCAGTGTGACCATGCAAGCTGACTCGTTGCCCCATAACTGCAAATACCATAAATCTAAAGGTCAGTGGATCTACTGACCCAACAGAATCGCTGAACTCTGACAGATTGGCCTCAGTCAATGGTCCAATGAGGAAATTAGCTATAATGGAAGCTTTATAATGGAAATATAAGTGATAGCGATAACATAACAGAGCAAAATGAACTAATTTTTTCCTCCTCATATGATGTTGAATAATTAGATGGATACTACAATGGGTGTGGGTAAAGCGGCCATCTTCCAATCAGAAGGTCGATAGGTAGCAGGCTGGAGTCCCAGCAGTGTCTACTTGTCATAAGGCCCTTGAGCAAGACTCTGAAACCCTATAGTTCCCCGGGCGTTTCAAAGGGGCCACACAATGCTCCCTTCAGGCATGGGTCAAATGCAGAAATTTATGGTTAAAATTAAAATTCATTATTTCAAATTATCCATCCATCCATCCATCCATTTTCTTCCACTTATCTTGGGTCAGGTCGTGGATGCAGCAGGCAACGTGAGGCATTCCAGATGTCCCTCCACCCACCAACACTCTCCAGTTCATCCTGTGGGATTCCAAGGCAATCCCAGAACAGTTGAAAAACTTAGTCCCACAAACAAGTTCTGGATCAATGACTAGGTAACAAAGAAGTTGTGACACCTCACCCAGAATATTTAAAATTTTTTCCTTGATGATGTTGTGATCTTCCATTATTTTTACTGTTTTGTCCTTCTGTCTCCTTTAAACTCATCATCGCTGGATTGGTTAAATGGAAAGTCTGACTCAGCATCTTCGCATGAAAGACTTTCAGATGAAGTGGAAATATTTGTCACTCTTTTTCCCTGCATTATTTGAGGAACACTTAAATGATTTCCATATATGACTATTCAACATTCCCCGTATTTATCTCCTGACGCTGATGCTGTGTCTTTTCAACACAGCAAAGTAGGAAGTAATGAAGAGCAAAATGGTTTCCAATCTCCGGTGTAATTATGCCCGCTAGTTTTTTTAGTGTGAATGCCTAATGAAGAGTCAAAAATAATGTGTTTACTTCAAGTAAAGTTACAGATTTAGTTTTAAAGTGTACTGTCTGAAAAACTTAGTATAAATGGGTCCACTCTTCAATCTTTTAGTTGTATTGGAGTTTCATTTTTACCAAATATCCTAACTTCAGTAGAGCTAAAACAAAGCCTTGCCCACATCATAGATTCCAGTCAATGAAACACAAATTGTTTCAAGTTTTTCTGAAACAATTACCAATGAATATTTGAGTTTCATACAAAACAATTATATCGATACATAAACCACGAATGCTAAATATAGAACAAGGCTTTTGTTAGACTAAAACATTTTTTACCAGCCTAATCCTATGATTGCTGATGGAATGTAATTGCCTTCTTACTTACTTTCTTACTTGCTATTTTACTAATCTTACTATCTCACTTTCAGATCATCCTTCACACAGTGTTTACCCTTTAACATCACTGCTGGGTATCTCTGCAACTGCAATGTCAGGTTTATCCACAAAGTGAGATTAATCCCAAACAGCACTGAACATACCGCATCATGGCAGGATTTGGCAGCCGCACATAAAAAAATGTCATTCAGAGGGAAATAACCGACTCCTGCTGGCAGTAATCTGGAGAAAAAAGATACATTAGCGACCCATATGGTTTTCATTTCATTTTCCAAAGTGCCTGTTCTACCCATATAGTTTTATATAGTGTAATTTACCTTCAGTTCTATTGATCCCACTGGATGCTGTTGCTATGTAATACAGTCTCATATTTTGGACTCAGTTGTGCTCTACGGTTATATAACTAATGCCCCTTGACAGACTTTGGAGTCAGTTCCCCAGCTTTCTGTAAGTGGTGATACATTTTAAATTAATGTGAAGGTATTGTATAATAATTTACTTTATTTAATACCTCAATCTATGTCAAACTAAATCACAGAGGACTCCAAAATTGATAACTGAGTTCACATTGAGGGCTGAACAGCACTCAAATTAGCCATGTTTCCCATGAAGTATTATAACAAATGTTCTTTTATTTACTTATTTTATAGAATAATGAATAAATCAAGACAAATAGTCAAATTACAGAATTTCAAATAGAGCAGCACTATTCATTCTTATGTATCCCTCTCTATCAGCAGTAGAGCAGTAGAGCAGTTTCACTGAATTATTTCCAGTAAAAATATTTTATTCAAAGGCACCAAAAACAGCCAGACAACTTTATTTTTCTTGTTAGATTTTAAAATCATTGTGTATTTAATCAACAATATAAAAAATGAACTTATGTAATGTCAAGACTTAAAGTTCCATTTTTTATGAGTCTTGAGTAATGTCAAGACTCATTTGGCTTGAAGCTGCAGCGCAAGCCAAACACTCGTGTACCCACCTGCTCTGCTGTCATACGAAATCTCATGTATAGATGTATGTGCAGGCTCTCTGATTCTGCTAACAGCATCATTTTAGCCTCAACCAACCCTGCTCTGAGTACAGTCAGGCTCTCATCTAGAATGTGAAACCATCAGCGTTTCGCCCTATATGTAAATGTTTAATCATGTGGAAAGCCTTTGCTGTAATTGTTGTTTTTTGTTTATGTTATGTTCTTTTTAGATTTTTTGTAAATGTTGTTATTTATTGTGCTATGGACCCCTCCATGAGCTGTGTCCTTAATGAAGTATTGAATTGAGTTGAATCGAATAACCCCTTGTCAAATGGCTGGACGGATTTAGCCATTTATTTCTTCTACTATAATGAAACAGCAAAATTACACTGTTGGTCCTTTTAGCTGTTCCTGCAGTCAGATGCATCTGGATGTGAAACTCATAGGCACCCAAATCAGGTGCCTATGAGTGACGATGGATGGATAAAAGGATATCCATCTTGTATACATTATGATTAACTCGAATCATTTATATTTTACTTACTTGGGGGAGCTTCTTGCAAAAAAAAAAAAAATTGCTTTGGACTTAACTTCCTTACCTTCGATTTAGTCCAAATGTAATGCCTACGAACTAAATAGAGGAGATCTAACTTGTAAATATCATATTTTGCTCTAGTAGCTCATATTTTTCTTTTTAATGAAAAACACTGTTTTACGGACATAACTCAAAAGATATTAGTGCAAGGAAGACTTAAGGGGGGCTTTATCTCTGGAAGTTTTTGGGCCATAATTTCGGTCCCAATTGGTCCAATATTGGTGTATATGTCATATCGAGGAGATCTATCCTGAATATTTCATGTTCTATTTGAATAGTTCATATTTACTCACTATTTTTTTACAAAAAAAAAAACTGTTTACCAGATTTCCATTTTCCAATGTTATACCCAAGTAGATTTTAGCTCAAGGAAGAACTGAATGGATTTTCGGAAAGGTTGGTTTCCTATCTCTGACAGCAAGGGGAACTTTAGCTCTAAAAAGTTTTCGGTCAGTAATTTCTCAATCAGGTCCGATTTTTTCTAAATTTGGTGCATGAATGTACTCACAGATCTATATTGTATACATGAAATATTTAACTCGTATGGTTCATATTTTACTCCCTAGGGGGACTTTACTTTTTATTTACACTGTTTATTGTACATAACTTCACATTTAATTGGATGAGTTCAAACAGGGAGATTGCTTTTGGTGGTGGTGGCAGATGACTCTGCCCAGTTGGACAGTGGAGTGTGTTAAATGGGAGAGTGGTAAGAGAAGAGACTGTTGTGTAAGTTTGCAAGAGGATCCGTTTGGGTTGAATCCAAAGAAACTGGACTTCTGTTTTGTCTTGAACAAGTTTCACCTCTCATCCAAGAGGCTTCTTCAGTTCATAGTGCCTGGTGAGGAGTCAGGGAATTTATATTTCCAGCAAGTGTTGGTACATAGAGAGTTATTGGCTGTTGGCCGGGCATAACTAATGCGGTTGGGTATGAGTCGACAGGGATCGTGAGGGACAGAGTGCTCTTGATAAGATCAGACCATACTGTGAATCCAGGTGTGGACAATGCTATTACTGTTTAGGGGGACATGTTAAAACTGCATTGTGTATAGGTGATATTTGTCGACGTAGACCCCACCAATGTTTAGAGATGGCCACCAGTTTGACATAGTTGGCTTCCTTCACTCCTCTCTCAAACCATCTATCCTCTCCGACCAATATGTCAATGTTGTCCTCAAAAGAGTGTCCTTCAGATGCTGGTAATCAGCTGAGCCCTGTCCTGATGAGCTGGGTTCCTGTGCTGGGCCATGCCATTGGTTGTTTGTTCTCCCGTATATACAGATCTGTACACACTGCTTTAAACTGCTTAAAGCTAATTTCTCTGTTTGTTTCTGGGTGCTTGTCTTTGGTGTGAACCAGTGTTTGTCTGATGGTGTTGCAGGGTTTGAAATGTGTAGGGATATTATGTTTGTAGAAAATCCTACATAGCTTTTCTGAAACTCCAGCCACATATGGTATGACAGTGCTTTGGCACCTGTCATTCTCTTCCCCTTTGGAATGGTTCTCTTAGTGTTTCTTCACCGACCTGATTAAGCCTGGTTGGGATAGCCACATGTGTTAGGTGCCTTCTTGATATAGGCGCGTTCCCTCGATTTTCCCTCTACCTTCGTGGGGATATTTTTCAGCCTGTGGTGTAAGATTCTGCTGTTGTTTTTTTTCGACGACATTGATGTGATTTGTGAAGGCCTCGACTTTGCAGGCTTTTATTTTGACCTATGTGTCTTCCACTAATCCAGTGGCTAGATGTTATCCCATTTGAGGAAGTTAGAGCCTTCCATTCAATTTCCTCCATGTAGAGGTTGGCCACCGCGGGAGATACTGGAGAACCTGTTACAAAGCCATGTTTTTGTCTGAAAAATCATTCATTGTATTTCAGGTAGGCGGTCAGACAGAGGTTGAGTACCATATATATCTGTTCCAGTATCTATTCTATTCTCCAGAGTGCTGTCTTGAAGAATTTTTTTTCCTGACATCTTCCAAGGATTCCTTGGCACAAATACACATGAATGAGGAGACCACATCAAATGACGCCATTGTTTCATCCAGTACCAATTGGAGTTTCTTGGAATTCTGGATGTGATATAGGGTCTTTCCAACAGGGGTTGCTAAGATTGTAGTCATATATTTGGCAATGTTGTATGTGTCTGAGATCAAACTGCTTACAAACGGTTGGATTGGAAATTTTGGAAGTCAATTAATACAAGGTGTGGATTTCCCAGGATAAAGCTGATAGTATGCTGGATGGTTGAGGGCCTTCTCCTTTTCAAATTGCTTACAGCAGTTGGGAAAACGTACTGTCTATGGTGATGGTACTTCAATTTTGTTGTTACTGCTGGTTTCTACTATACAGGGTTACATCAGGTATAACAAATGTTACAGTTAAAGAGGATTTAACTGGGTGAAATGAACGGATAATGAATGAATAAATGAATGAATGAATGTCTAGTTAAATATATTTCTTTCATGCAAAATGTGAAACGATTACATATTTTGAATTAAACATTTAATCAGCTAATTTAGCCAATCATCTTTGTGTTCAAACATTTAGACTCAAATATAGTAATATATTTTGTTAAAAATTTTGGAACATTTAGGAATGTGTGTAGTTTTATTTGGGAACATGCAATGTTGACCTAATCTTAAGGTGACCAGGAACATCACATTTTCAGGCACTTTGTAAAATTTGATGAAAGTGACTGTCATTAAGAGACTATCTTGCTTACTGATGCTCCTTTTAATCAATCATAGCAAACACCAAACGGCCACAGCATGCAGGGAAAATCCACCGTAATTACGTTGGGAAGGGAATGGCACATGTAATGAAGGGACTTAGCCACTCACAACCTCTCTGTGCTCAATAAATTCAAGCCCATCCCAGTTATTTATGAGATTGAGCTGTCATCTGAACATCACTCACACTTCAGATGTTGCTTTAATTTCTGTTCCAAATCAAGTGATACGACAGGGAGTAGGACGATGTTGCTATTCAGGAAGTTAATCAAATTTGAAAAGATAAGTTAAAAAACAGTCAAGCATTAAGAGTATTTTGTCTGTGGATTGATTGTAAATGTATCAAGATGTTTCATACAGCTCAGCTTGAAAACATTGCCATCAAATGCAGAAACCGTTCTGCTGCATTATGTATTGTTCCAAAAGCTTGGCATTGTGCTGCAGCAGTACAAGGCAGTTCAAACAGGTCCCAGATAGAAATGAACCATCTCTTTGTGGCAGTCAGTATTTTCCCAAGAAGACAGAGTGTTGCTCTTGGTACCATACAAGCTTTCAATACTACTCAGAATCGTCAAGTGACACAAAAGAGTGTGTGTGTGTGTGTGTGTGTGTGTGTGTGTGTGTGTGTGTGTGTGTGTGTGTGTGTGTGTGTGTGTGTGTGTGTTTGTGTGTGTGTGTGTGAGTGTAAGTGTGTGACAGACAGAGTGTGGAGGCATTTGTCTGTTTTTTTCTGTTTGCTCAAAAGGTAAAGACAAGCTCTCGGGAGTTTGCAGCTGTCACAATGAGATGACAATATATGTGACATGATGTTTGCTGTGTGGTACATACAACTTCTTTCTCCCCATGACATCTGCCTCAGATATTTGTCCATTTATTGAAAGAATAAATAAATAAAATGGATACTTTATTTATACCGAGGAGAAATTCAAGCTTCTGCATTCGAACCATTCCTGAGGGAGCAGTGGGCAGCCCCTTCGAGGCGCCCAAGATGCAAATTGGGTTGAGGATCTTGCTCAAGGACCTCAAACCTCAAAACGCTCAAACCGGTTATCTTCCTTACTTCCTTGCTTGAATATTTCACAATTCAAACATTATGAGGTGAAATTAAAATTGAGATTAACGAAATACAATTGTATTATCGGTGTTTTTGTGTTATTGTTTTCATAGGGTCCTTGATACTTGTTGCACAAAAAAATGGACAAACATTTGAGCCGGGAAGTTTCCCAGAAGACCAAAGTCTCATCATCAACCCAACTACAGTCTCAAGGTAACTAAGGGAGAGGGCGCATGCCGCTTTTCCCCCACACAGATTCTACTAACAGGAATGCATCCAGTTACAAGATGCACTTGGCATTAGCCAGACCTTGAAATATTATTGATTGAGTCCTTTTTGAAAATGCTCAGAGGTAGAGACACATTGGTGAAGCTTTTTCAAATGACTGTACAAAGCTAATAAGTTATTACAGGTTTATTAATGTCTGGGGTCAGTTCCATCTTTTCGCTCCGTAATTGCACAATCACCTAACAATGCCCTAGTCTGCACTGTAGGCCCTCACTTATGTTTGGTAGTTTAACAGACCATGAGGGGATTGTCTTGGCCTGACGCCTCTAGAGCTTTTGTTGTTTAGACTGTGTTGTCAACACTGACCCCTATATAAACAAGTCTGTGTGGAAGACCTTTGGTCACAGCGAGAAAGGCAGGTTTTCACCACTGCGGCAGACAGAAAATTTCTCCCAATCAATCTTCTTCAATCGAATCATGTCAATATAGCACTAATATACTAGCTATGTATTGTACTGTAATTATGACATTTGTTGGTACACAGAGAGGTACAAAAAGAAAGACAACTTCATATCACAAAATATATAACCCTATAAAAAGCTTCATCAACATTTAAAAGATGGAACAATGCCACATAAACAACAATATATATAAAATAAGGGTGATAGGTTTGAGCTGCAAACTATGCACATTGCTTTCATTAAATGATAAATTGCGATGGCCTATACATGGAACCAAGGTTTTCTTAATAACATAAATAGGGCTTCATCTCTTTTGACGGTTCCCCTTTGGTGTTGATCACCTGCACAAACTGAGATTAATCAGATAAATAAGACTTGAACATGATTAATGCAGCTCCTTTAATACCAAGAAAAAAGTTCCTGTCTATGAAATAATATATGATGGTGGATGGGGTCAAGTCCAGCTCTAAGATAAATCTAAAGTAAGGAAACAAGTGCTATGATACACTCTAAAACCTGAATGGAAATCCTGAAAATAGAATTCAGCTAATCACACTACAGTGAAAATGTAGTTTTGAATTTATTTATTTATTATTTGTCTATAGTTGACTAAAACCCTTGGGTCAAGAGTAGGCTTTAGGATAATCATTTTAGCTGCAGCTTCTTTATTAACAGTCTCCACCACAGTCCAGTTCTGCAAAGGAAGCTCAAGATACAGAGAGGGGCTAGCCATTAGCCTATGTTGGATGGGGTCTCTGAGATTGTTGATTTGGTTGAAGAAATGGTCAGTTAGTTGTTGAGCATCAATGGGAGAAAAACATTCTGTAAGCATCCATTGGTCTGTCAGCATGGCTACTTTGCTGAAGAGTATTCTATAGTTGGTCTCGTTTTCCTCTATAAGTTTGGGGTGATAGGCTGCTTTAGTATTGAAAATGGTCCTCCTAGAGGTTTTATCACGTTGGAAGTCAAACTAGGCATTCGAGACAAACTTTTGTTTTTGCTTTAGTTTGTGAGTTGGAAAGTGAACATAATTTTCCTTGTTTTATAGGGTTATTCATAGTGTGCCTGCTTTTCTATATTTGGTAATGGCACTGAGGTAATTTCAGATTGAATCACTTCTTTAAATTTAGCTGTAGCTTAATAATAGACAACTGGAAATGTTTGCCTTCTGGCATCTATTTAAGTTATGTAAATTCAAAATGTATTAAATAAGGGAATGGTAAAAGATGATTCTGCTAAAAGACTATTCAACATTAAGGGTGTGACAGTGAGGGGTTCTCCCTGCAAACTCAAAGCCAGAAGTGTAATAATAACATAATTGCAGTTCTAACGTTATTTTTCTCAATATCCTCTTTAAGGACTTAAGTTGATAAAGACGCTGGGAAATGTAATAAAATTCAGAATATACACAAGAAAGGCAGCACAGTGTAACACACTGGTTTCTCAAACTAGTTTTGTCAACAATGTACCATTTTAAATTATGTTTTCAGCCAAATACCCATTGGTCAATACAAAACCTTTGTTAGTAGGTACATTTTCAGAATAATAATGATAAAACTTTTTGAAAAAGTTGTTGCTGAAAAAATGGTGAGATTTTTCTGACAGTATTTTCAGAATTCTGGCTTAAATTATCTTTTTGAAACGAAAAATGTCATGCTGACAATGTTGTCTCCTTAGCGTTGTTTATTTATTATAGTGAAATTATTTGAGGAATCACAAGGACTTTTTCTTAATGATCTTAATTATTCTATGCAGTACTCTAAATTACCACTAGGGGTATGCTTCGCTTTCTTCACAATCGGCTTTGTGCATATTGATGTGTTTTTACAGTATTGCTTTTTCTTTGTGAATGCATGGAATCCACAGTTTCACTAATTTTCTCTTACTCTGCAATGTATGTCTAATCAGCTTAACAACCCTCCAAACATAATTGTTTCTACTGAGGGTTGAACCTCAGTAACTGCAGACCTCTTCCCCATAGTTTTTAAATTTTCTTCTCCAGTGCACGTTTTTGCCTTCATGCTTTTGTTTGTAATGAGGCATAGTTGTAAATGCTTTTTTGGATATTTGAGAGGAAGAAACAGGTAGTTTGAGACAGGGACTTATGAGACATATGTTGCTCTAAGATGTGATATACTATGAGCTAATAGCTTCAAAATTTGTTAAACTCCCACTTGGCTCATACATCTATGAGGTATCCATTGGCTCAGGATGATTAAGAAATCATCAAGGCTTAAATCAGTACTTCATTAGAAAAATATGTTATTTCCCAATGAAGTAGCCAGGATGCTCTGCAAACAAAAGAACACAGACAAATGAAAGAGCAGGGCATGAAATGAAATGTCAAAATGATTAAATGAATATGAAATGAAGTGTCGTAAGTGCAATATGCTTCAAAAAGTGCCCAGAGCTGAGAAACGAGAGGCTTGTCAATGCAATTTATAATACATAAATGATTAGTGCAAAAATCACAAAAAATATAATCTCAAAAGCAGAAAAGAGAGACATGTAGATAGAAAATTCAACAGGAAAGGGATTGCTAAGGATGGTAAGAGATGCTGTCTAGTGGAAAAAAGAATGATGGGAGGCATGATATTTCTTCACTGCTGGCTGCAACAATGCATATTTTGCAAATGGAGAGCTTCAGTCCAGTCCACAACATCCCATTGAGTACATCAGACAGCCTTTGGCTACATCCTAATCACTGCTTAATTATTTACACTGAACAACTGCTCTCAGGGCTGCTTTGTTTTCCTTTCTATTGTAATCCTATTGCATATGTTTATTCTCTTCTGTGCTGTCACAAACAAAGCCAGCATTTCTTTTCTTAAATTACATTTTGCCAAAAGCAAGAAAAGAAAAGAAAACGCCTTCATAGTCAGCATTTGAAAGAGTTTTTTATTTTTTATTTGGCCAGTGTTTTTAGGAGATTTCACATTATAATGCTTAAAGTCTCTCATTACGTAGGTGAAATAATTGATTTAACTGGTTAGTTTGGTTGTTAAAATACAGAACAATTTTTGGAATTCTTAACCAATTTATTTATTTTTATCTTTTATTTATTAATTTGTTTCGTACAACATTTTTGCAAAATGAATGCAAAGTTTCAACCTCTATAGAGCAGTACAATGGTGTCTGGTGATTCATTGTTAATTTATCCTGTCTGCAGCACAGTTTTGACTATAATGCATGAGTGCTATGAGTAAGGATTCCGACATCTATTTACAATGCATTAAGACACAAGCAATGTTTTTGTAATTGCTTTGGAATAATATCAACAACATCAATGTTTCCTGTGGTTCATTGGATGTTTTGAGAATTATTAACCATTACAGTGGTTTCTCAAGATGAAGCATGATTCATTTATTTGTTCATTTTCTGTAACCATATATCCTGTTGCAAGGTTGTGGGGGCTGGAGCTTGTCCCAGCTGAAATTTTGCAGGAGATGGGGTACTACCTGGACTGGTTACCAAACCATTATAGGATCAACATAAAGAGACAAACAACCTTTCACGTCTACAGGTAATTCTGAGTCACCAATTAACCCTTTTTCCATCTTTTCGGACTGTTGAAGGAAAACGGATCACCCAGAGGGAACCCAGGCAAACACATGGTCGGTATGTAGACTCCATAGTAGAAGTAGTTATAGTATAGTAATAGCCCCAGTATAAAAAATCCCACAGTAGCTGGGGGGATTTGAGCCCACAGCCTTGCTGTGGGGCTTTTTGCCAAGCTGCTCATTAAGCGTTAAGAACTGTGGCTACCTCATCAGTGCTACCCACCATGCCACCATTCCGCCCTCTTAATACATGCAATCAATTATTTTGTCTCTAACTTCCTTGCTGTGAGTCCACCCACTCATATCTTCTTTAGTGGTGATATGATAGTTTGTTCATTCAATTCCATTTTCTTACACTTATCAAGTGTTGCATGTTGGTGGCAGGCCAAGGAAGGTATTCCTGACATCCTTCTCACCATTAACTTTCTCAAGCTCATCCTAAAGAATCCAAGGGTGTGCCAGATCAGATAATATATATAGTACAACCAGTTCTAGGTCTGCCCCGGGATCTCCACCCAGAATGTTGTGCCTGGAAAACCTCTAAAGGGAGGCATCCTTGAGGCATCCTAATCAGATGCCGGAACCTTCCCAAATGGCTCTTTTCAAGCAGCAGCTCCACTCCGGCCTCCATATGAAGGAAGCTCTTTTTCACCCGCTTGTATCCATCACCCAAAAAAATTCTTGAGCAATCACTTTAGCTCCGAGACAATGATTGTTTATATTCCAAAACATAATTCAAAGGTATCTTTATTTTCCAGAAAACTTCAAACAATCTGACAGCAATATAATTGAAAGACTTGTTTACATACCAATGAATAATATGTGTGTGGCAACAAATTATTCCAGTCTCTATTGTCTTCAGATAAAATGAGAGTACAGAAAAAGTTGGACTGAAGAAGGAACCTTTATCTACTGAATGAGTACATTTCATAAGATGCACCTAAAAAATAAAAAACTTACTAATCTCAAAGTTGACTCCAGTGTGACAACATAGTATTGTGAAAGGGCTGTTTCCAGAATGACTTATAAACTTTGTGGAAAAAAACAAAGGGACCTCCTGTCAGGAAACACATCATCAGTGCCAACAGAGGGGAATCATCAAAAAAAAATTTGTCTTCCAGCAAGAGGTTGAACCAGATTTTAAAAATAATTTCAGACTGCAGTCCAGATGACCATGCATTATGGAATATTTATATCATTCAACTCATAAAGACTCAACAGTAGAAATGATCAAATCACTGGGATCACGTTTTGGAGCTGTAAACTAATTTTTCAGAAGAATATTAACTGCTAGACAATATTTTGGCTTACTTAGAGGCTTACAAGCTCCTTAATCTGTTATATCAATTAGACTTACTAAATTGTTCTTCGTGTCTCGAACAAACTTGAAGCAACAAACCAACCTTTTATACAGCAGTGTTTTCATTTATATGAGAACCCTCTTGGTGTACCACCATGCTAGAGACTCTGTGTTGTGCGTTTGAGCTTAATGCTAATGTAAGACCTGGCAATGAAACCCATCACTTTGTTAATTTTAATTCTAGTCCCACATTTTATAGTAAAAAACTATTGAGATTAACCCCATTCTTATAGTTAAATCTTGGTGGTTAAGATGCATTTTTCAAAGGCAACATGTAAATACAAAATCTACTTAGGGTGTAAAATTTTGTCTAGTGTTTACCCATCTCAAAAATTAAACTTCAAAAAGAGGTTGCCAACTAAAAATGTAATTCAATGAAATTGGCAAACCCAATTTCTATAGCAAGGTCGAGTAGGCAATTCTCCAACCATCAAGTGCTCTGCTTAAGTACAAAATTGTTCAAAATAATTTTCCGATTGAATCTCAACAAGTACTCAGGAATACCTTCAAATAAGGCCTCTATGCTTTGTTAAACTTTGTGATGTCGTTTGCACACATAGAGAACTCGGTCCTTTGACTCTGTGCCAGCTTGGTATTTATGTTTACGGCATCCTCCAGCCTCCCACACACACTGATTCCAGCCTATGTGGTGAGTTTACATGTAACGTCACCCCATCCGAGGTTCTCCCAAGGTTCTCATAGGTGTTCTCAGAATGCTGATTTATAGCAAATACAACTTATATATTATTTTGGATTCTGTTCCATATTTGCACCTGGTCTCCTAGTTCCATATGGAAGGTGCCAATGCTAATATTTGATTTTCATAACTATGGTATGATCTACAGGGTAATACATTGTTCTTTACAGTTCAGGAAAGATTGCAAAGTGAATCTGTTTTTGGTACCTAGTTTAGGCATAAAGCTTTGAGGTCCCAAATAACAGAAACAAGATTCACACATATACTCTCCGGTTCATGAGATAGGCATGAGACCTCACTCAAAACAAAGGAAATTGGTTAGCTGTTACATTTAATTATTTTAAATTCACGAAACATCAGGGATATTATGCATTCATGCAGATCCTTTCTATTAAAACCATATCTCAAATACAATTTCAACGTCAAAATCATTTTTAAAATTTTATACCCCCATAGACATTAGTGTGAGGAAGAACTGGATTGATTTCGGGATTTATATATTTCTGCCATTTGGGGGGGCTTTATGCTTTATTTTTCAACTGCTCGTCCGACTTGGTCCGATCAATCTTGTATATAGCATATTTTAGTCTTACTTTTGATATTTTACTCACTAGGTTGGAGCTTCTTTTTATTTTATGAAAATCACCGTTTTGCGGGCATTACTTCCTATTGGTTGATCTGATATCATCCAAATTGACCTCATTTGAGAGTCTATTACTTTCATCTTAGCATACTTACTCTTTGAATAAATTCTTCGTCACCTTATGACATCATGAGCCAACTTTTAAGCACCGCATATAAATTCCTGGAACTCAAATTGTATCCTCCTCTTATTGCTTGAAAGAAGATTCCAGAAGCTGAAACATTAGCAGAAGTTGGATCAAAGAACTTTAACATTGGAGTAATTGAGATTAGTTTACTTGCATGAGTTGTTTTTTGTTAGTGCTACCATTTTTTCCCCACTTTTATGATCGTTACATGTTTTTGTTGAGCGCAACATACCAGAGAAAGACGTGCCCACTCAAACCACCCCACGGTAACAGAGTTATCCCACCTGGAGAACACAACACTGTGAACCCGTGCTCAAGTGCATTGAACTCAGCTATACCGAACACATTTGGGCTTTTGATTTTAAATGGACATTTTGACTATTTCGATAATAATCAGTGGTTAATTGTTAATACAACTCGGCCATATCACTTTTTGAAGGTGATATTTTATACATGTATAACAAATGCACCAACTGTGTCCCTTTACAATTTACCATTTCCATGCATGGACATAGATGCATTACAAGAAGAAGGTAACGATCTGCAGTTAACATTTCATGCAGAATCCTAAGAAAAAGACTAACTTATTACTTACTTGGGCAGTTGGCATGGATGAAATGATTAACACAGAATGTCCCTCAGTCACATGCTACCAAATAAATTGATTGATATTTGGAATCTGAACGCAACTATGAGAAAATGATGGTTTAAAGTCCCAAACTATGACAAAACACATTTAATAGTAATTTATTTGTCCTCCTTTGTCTAAAGCAAAAATCTACTAGTGCCTGATTAATATCAATATCCTCTGACTAATGGTTCAAGAAATGTTTACTTTCATGATATAAGTGCATTGTATTAGATGGTCAACAAACTGACTTATGACTTATTTACAGCAAGTACTCAAGGATTCAAAAGATTCAAAGATGTTTATTTGCCATTTGGTCATATACAGATGCTACAGGTACACAGGATTTTTTTGGTGGGATTTTCAAAGACAATGAAATGCAGGGAAAGAAACTCTGAGACTCTCAGACGGAGGAATGGTTTGTTACAAATGGAAATGTACGTAGAAAGCTTCTGCAAATGCGTTATATTAATAACGAAGGCCATTATATTTGGGAGGTGACGATATTTAAGTTTTAAACCTGTTTCAATATCATCTCCCAGCAATAAAAGTAGACATGATTAATTTGAATTTAACTCAAATCAATTGACAGAGGTTTGAGATATTTTTTCAAGATTACACTTCCTGAAGAGCAAAATATAGGCTTGTGGACCCTCCCTCAATAGATTAGATAATAAAAATTATTAGCACATATTATTGGGTTACTGAAAAGTCTGTTCAATCCTATATCAAATTCTATTGTATATGTACTTTATCTCACAATACTGTATAACAGTCAAAAACAATCTGAATATCAACTCTCAAACTAACAACCAAATTATTTCTAAGTATCACCAGAGTCATTCCATCAACCCCATTAATCCTTGTGATATGATCAGCGATGCAAACACAGGCATCTCATCTTTGAAAGTTTTTACTGTAATTGGGTTGTGTTAAGTTCTGTGTCTCACAAACACACACAACTAAAAACACATCATGTTTGCATGCTGAAAAGTTTCCACAACTAAATGTTTATTTTTGTGATACTCAGGAGAGGAGTTTTGAGTAAATGAAAAGTTCATGAGGTGGCCTCCATACTTGAGAAATAACTAAAGTTGTGAGGATCTGTCTGACTGTCCTATTAACCAGAAGACCTCCTAAAAACAGGTTTGTTTTTCATTAGAATATCAGTGAGGCTACAATGGTGTCACCTTTATTCATCTGTGTTTCTCCCACTTGACCTTCCTTCCTTTACCCCGCAAGAAAAATATTCTTCATGACTGATGGACCTGCTGGTTATTTCGACATCTGTCTTCCTCTTCGTAGCCCGGGCATGTAGAGGTCTTGGTACAGTTTGACAGGCTTCCAAAACAGCGTTTATTAACACACTGGAAACATCTCTCTTGCCTTAGAGATCAGTCATTAGTAGGTTGTCAATCGAGCATGCACTTAAAATATTCTGGGCACCTCAGAGGAAGATTCAGCCCATGACTTCCAACAAGGAGGCATATATGAGATCATTACAGCACAGATAAATTTAGCTCCCGTAAGGGTATTGAGTCTAGGCCAGGGTTAGATATGGCACAATTATTGGAGTTGGGTGAATAATGGAGCCACATATGCCAAGGGAAAAAGTGGATTTTTACCTGTCAGTAGTATTCTCAGGCAGCTGTGAGTAACAAACTTTGCTAATGCTCGCCAATAATTAGGGGCGGGTTGGCATGCTTGGTTGCACATTCTTCCTTAATCCTCCTCACACAATGTCAATGAAGTAGGTGAGGCATTTATGCTCTGCTCAGTAAACCCTAGGGCTAAAAAGGAATCACTATCAGAGACACTGACACATTTCCTTGGCAAGATTTTAAATTTAATACATAAGGCTTAATGTATGCAAAGAGGTGTTTGTGAAGTAAGACACTAAACACTTTTAAACAGTTTTAAGCTTCATATTTTTGATTTATTTATCTTGTTTTGTGGGTCTTGTACTAAATTGTGTTGTATTGACAAATAATTAAGGCAACATTAGTGAACCCAAAAAAGACCTTAAAATGTTGTTTAATAACTACAGTAAATCACCAGGAAAATACTTTCTGAACAAAATAGCTAGTTGTGTGCCAAGGAACCGATAACTGATAACTGAAATTAGTTTCTGACATTGAGATGGCAAAATTTTGGCTTCCTCTTTATATAACTACTTTAGGGCATCCTCAGTGTTGGGTTTGTGAGTATGAACTGGTCTCGCCAAAGAATTTAGAGCAGAACTTTGACTATTTCACTCCAAAACTTAAATGATACACCTTTTGAAACCATCAAAAGTGGGTATACTCATTTGCTTTGGATCTGTCTTACTGCTTGACCCATCCTAATGTTAGCTTGAGTTCAGATTAATGACCTGAATCTTCTGAAAGACTGCAGAATTTGTGTTTCCATCAATTGTGGCCATTCATCATGGACTTGAAAAGCAAATCATTCGCACAACCATATACTGCCATCCCTATGCTTGACAGTAAGTATAATGTTTTTTTTATGGAAGGTGTTTCCAATTGCAGTATGTTTTAATGCGACCCCTGACAACCAGACAGTTCACCTTTTCAACCAAACAATCCATAAAACATTTTCTCCAAAGCTATAGGAGTTATCAAGGTGTTCTCTTGCAAACTGTATCACAGCCTTTAAGTTCTTCCTGCTTAGCCAGTTGCGTCACCTCACCACCCTACCACGGAAGCAATATTTGCCCAGTTGAAAAGTAGAGCCATGACCTCTGTCCTTTATTGAGGTGATATTCAGTATGCCTGCAGTTCAACAAATGTTTTCAAAGTCCTCTTCATTTACAGATAATATGTCTCACTGTGGAGCTGTAGAGACGCAGAGCTTTAGAAAGAGCCACACTAAACCCTAGATGGATTTTTTTAATCACCCTCTCACTCATCCCTTTCTGAATTTATTTTACAGAGTGTGCAACTCTGTATCACTAAAATCAAACACTTTGATTTTAGTGATACAGAGTATCAGATGATTTGATTGAACAATTTTGTACTTACTCAGGTCACCTTTGTTTTATGTTAAATACAAACAAGAGTCACACAAGAATACCAGAAACAAGGATGAGTACTCAATACTCACCTGATCATTCAGTGTAAATTGTTTTTTTTTCAACAGTTAGAAATCATTGTATAAGTAAACTTATAACATTTTCCACTTAATGAAATATTCGTTTAACTTTTAAGATTACAGATGGAAAGAAAGAGACATTGGAAATCATTGGAGGCAATTACCATTGGAGTAAATGGTAACTCTTACACAATGTTATGTTTAGTTTTACAGGATCAAATTGCAAACAGAACGTAAATGTTCAGAAATAAAGTTTAATGACAAAAGTTCTGATTTAGAAAACCAAGGAAAATAAAGTAGCAAATAATAGTCCAAAATCACAAAATACCAACTAAATGCTGCAAGCAAAAACTTACAGAGGAGGACGCAGGTCGCACATGGGAGCTGGACGGGAGATGGAGGAGGGCAAACATCGACAAGATCACTAGCAGGTTTACCAGGCATTTAACCGGCAAGAGCACAGGCAAGAAACACAGACAATCTGAAAAGAACAGGTCTCTAACGAGACAAATGGACAACAGGTCAGGGCTGGGGACAGGTGACAACATTCAAAAAATAGGGCAGAGATAGTGGGAAACAGGATGCAAGCACACACATGAACAAACAGACCAGAGAGGAGAAAGATGAACAGAGAAACTACAAAAGGGGGACAGCTGAGAACTAGAGGAAATTCAATTCTAAACATATCAAAATCAAACACGAAACAATTTCAAACTACAAAATAAAGCAGCACCATGACAGTACCCCCTCTTTAAGGGATGGATCCCATACATCCAAAACTAATGTCCAATATTCATCCTCCCTAGCAAACAATCAGAAAAAAAACAAGTCACTGAAGTTGAGGGCGGACTGCCTGTGAAAGTAAACCTAGTCAGGAGGCCGAGGAAGACGGAGAGACCCCACTGGTGGTCCGGTAGAAGGCTGGCAGCAAAGATGAGGACCCTCTAGAGGCAGAGCGGGCACCCTGCGGTGACGGCCGCAACAAAGGGGACCATCTGGGCGCCAGCGGCGAAGAATTGAGGGGGGGCACAGTCTCCAGTGCCCCCCCTGAGTCACAGGGGTCAGTGGAGAAGGGAGTGAAAAAAGGAACTGATGTAAAATTTGTCAGGGGTTAAGTGGAGCTAGGGCCCGGAGTCAAAGGCTGTAGAGACGGGGTTAGTTGAGTCCACTTAGCTGAAGCTGAAAGTTTGAATCATTTGAATCAGCGTTTTTTTTTCCAGTTTGGCAGCAGTATCTTCTTGGTTGGTTAAGCCGGTTGGTTAATGCTGGCTAATTCAATGAAAAGAGGGTTTGCTGGGTACATCTGGGTCAGATAGTTCTGTTAGGTTTAGGTTCACAGAACCCAATTGCAAACACACAAAAGTAAACGTTCAGAAATAAAGTTTAATAACAAAAGGTTCTGATTTACGAAAGAGACAAAAATAATAAAGTTGCAAATAATAGTCTAAAATCACAAAGGAGATGGAGGAGAGCAAACATGGACGAGATCATTGACAGGTTTACCAGGCACATAACGGGCAAGAAACACAGTCGATCTTACAAGGAGGGAGAGCAGGACACAGACTTAGATACACAAGGAAATACACTGTTCTACAACCTTCAAAATAAAACAAGAAACAATCTCTTACTACAAAATAAAACGGTACCATGACACGCTGAAGACAAAACAGAAACTAAAACAGCTTTAGTAAATGATCTTATTTTAGATTATCATATTGATTCATTCTGTCTGACAGAGACCTGGCTGTGTGAGGAGGGATATGTTAGTTTAAATGAATCTAGCCCCGCTACTCATATTAATACTCAAATACCTAGAAGCACTGGCAGAGGAGATGGAGCTGCAGCCATATTAACCCCAGTTTACCGTTAAATCCTAAACCCAAACCTGACAGTAACTCATTTTATAGTCTTACAGTCTGACGAAGTTTTAAATGAGTTAATTGAATTTTTGTCAAACTTAGTCCTTTAGACAAATAAAATAATGATTGTAAGTGACTTAAACATTCACATAGATAAAGGCACGATAGTCTTGGTACTGCGTTTACCTCAATATTAGACTGCTGGTTTCAGTCAGTGTGTTAATGAGCCTGCTACTTGTTTTAATCACAACCTGGATTTAGTCCTGATTTACGGCATTGACATTGACAAACTAAAAGTCCATCAAAAGAATCCACTGCTATAGGAAAACTTTTTGATAACTTTTGAATTTGAAATAGAAATCCCTTGCCACTAAAAAAATCTTTCTACACTAGAAAATATATCTGAAGAAGCTGTAGTGAAATTTAAAGATTTTTTTCCATCAGCACCTAGCTCAGTTGTATATCTCGATTTAAAAGAATCTTACTCTAACGTTAGTCCCGGGCAAATTGATTATTTTGTCGATAGGGCTGCAAGCTCACTAAGATTCCCTCTTGACTCTATCGTCCCCCTCAAAAAGAAGAGCGTTAAACAGAGGAGAAGAGCTCCATGGCTTAACGACCTGACTCGAAAGATCAAACAAACAACAATTAAACTAGAAAGAAAATAGCGTCAGAATCTGCTTGTAGAGTCCCACTTAGCCTGGCAAGATAGAATTAAAACGTATAGGAGAGCCATCCGGAGCGCCGGAGGGGCCTATTACTCTGCACTGATAGAGAAAAAATAAAAACAACCCCAGGTTTTTGTTCAGCACTGTAGCCAGGCTGACTGAGAGTCAGAGTTCTATTGAGCCCTGTATTCCTAGAACCCTTAGTAGTATTGACTTCATGAGTTTCTTTAATGCCAAAATTATACGTATTAAGGATAAGATCCACAAACTCCTGCCTTCAAACGGTTCTAGTTTACTCCCCAGGACTATGTTCTTAGAAACAACAGATAGACCTGGCACACATCTAGCTTTCTTCAGTCCTATTGATCTAAAGCAATTAACTTCTCTCATTTCCTCATCCAAAATAACATCCTGTCTCCAAGACCCCATCGCAACTAGTCTGCTTAAAGTTTACCCTTAGTCAGAAACTCTCTCTTAAAAATCATCAATCTGTCTTTAAATGCAGGCCACGAACCTTAATTTTTCAAAATAGCTGTAATCAAATCACTGCTTAAAAAAGCGACACTTAATCCAGATGCTTTAGCAAACTACAGGCCGACATCTAACTTTCCATTCCTCTCTAAAATCTTACAGAAAGTGGTAGCTGAACCGTTGTGTGATTTGCTGCGTAACAATAGTTTATTTGAGATTTTCCAGTCTGGCTTTGGAGTTAACCATAGCACAGAAACCTCACTGGTAAAAGTTACAAACGAGCAACTGATGAGGGACTGGTCTCTGTTCTGGTCTTGTTAGATGTTAAAGCTGTAATTTTATACTATTGACCACCAAATTCTATTGCAAAGAATTGAAAACTTAATTAGCATCAAAGACACTGCATTAAATGGTTTAAGTCATATTTATGTGACATATCTCAGTATGTATCTGTTAACAATCAATCCTCCATGCATAGCAAGGTTACCAATGGAGTTCTCCAGGGATCTGTGCTTGGGTCATTTTTATTCACATTATATATGCTCCATTTAGGCAACACTATCAGGAAACACTCCATAAACTTCCACTGTTATGCAGATTACACACAATTGCACTTATCAATTAAACCAGGTGAATCTTATCACTTGTCCAATTTAGAGCTGTGTCTCAAAGAAATTAAGACCTGGATGACTTGCAATTATTTATTATTAAATTCAGATAAAACTGTTATTATTAGTTAGTGGGCTGGGACCCAAGCCCCTTAAAAACAATTTATCTGAGGGAATATCTACTCTGGATGGTATGCCCGTGGCCTCCAGCACCACTGTGAGGAACCCGGCAATTATCTTTGATCTTTGATTGGTTATGTCCTTTGACTCCCACATAAAACCGATTTCTAGGACTGCCTTTTTTCATCTGCGTAATATTTCCAAAATATGGAACATTCTGTCGCAAAAGAGATGCAAAAAGTTAATTCAGGTATTTCTTTCTTCAAGGCTGGATTTTTTATGATTCCCTACTAGCAGGTAGTCCCAACAAATCTCTAAAGCACCTCCTGCTGATCCAAAAAGCTGCTGCACTATGCTGACCAGAACCAGGTTCAGGGAAAATCTCTTTCCCATATTAGCTTCCCCTGCATTGGCTCCTTCCCTTCATTGGTGCTTTCTAAATAACAATTGATTGATTGATTAATATGGGCTCGCAAGACTGAAATTGACTTGATTTATTTGAGCGATATGATTTTTTTTGTATGTATTGATCAATCCATGCTTGCAACACATGGGATATTTTCAAAGATCATATGTAAAGAGACATCGCTTTTGCTTAGCGACAATAAATCTAGACTGAAGTTGAAGGGAAGTTTCAAATTAACAGCCATGACAAAAAAGAATTATGAATTGTAATGACTCAAATGGTTCCTGGAGTATTTTATGTCTACTACTGCACACACAACTTGTTACGTGTCACAACCAATTCCAGGTTAATGTCTCTGTAATGGCCCATTTATCCATTTAGCCTCATTGGGTTCTGTGGAATGCTGCACCCGCCAGGTTCTCTGCCCATTGGTGGATGTTTCAAACACTTGACTGCAAGTGGACCATTGGACAGCCAGTGAGTTGCAAAGCTATCTGTTAACGTAATGGATACAGTGGTGTGAAAATCAATTCAAATGTTACCTTTGCTACATGCTTGGACCTTTTGCTTCAATAAACAGTAATGGATATGTAACTACTGGGTGTTATAAGACCCATCAAACGTGGGGCAATTAGTAAGAAAAATGTAAACCTTTGGGTGTCAAATAATTTGTTGGGGTGGACTGGAGTCCATAAAACATTAATAGTTTGCTTTTCATCATATTGTATTCATAAAGATGTATTTCCAAAACAAATTATTCTGAATGTGATAAATTAGTGGGTCAACATAACTAACATAATCTCCACAATCTGGTACATCGGATTATGTCACCATAATAGTACCGAACAAGCACAAGTTTTAGATTTTACGATGTTTAACCCTTCAGAGTCAAATATCACTCTGATCGCTAACCTTAACTCCCTGTGATCTTATCTCAGCATGATTTTGGGTGCAGTAAAAATAATAATAATACATTTAATTTATGACGCATTTTACATTTGCATTAAATTTCAAAGTGCTACTAGGTAAAAGCAGATAAAAGCATCAATAAAAAAATGTAATAATAATCAGATAAAAATATGACCAAAAATCAGCAATGTTAATAAAGTTATAGGTTCTGCTATAAAGGAAAGATTTAAGTCCTTTTTTAAATGTCTCAGTCGTCAGTGGAGCCCTCATATAGTCAGGGAGGGCTTTCCACAGAAGAGGGGCAGCAGAACAGAAGCCCCAATCACCCATGGTGCTGAGCTTAGTCCGGGGAAGGAGCTATGAGCTGGTAGAATGGAGGGATCGTGTTGAGGTCAGTGGTATGAGTAGTTCTTTTAGGTAGGGGGTGCATTGCCATGGATGCACTGGTGAGTGAGGAGAGAGATCTTATAATCAATCCTTTTGGAGATGGGAAGCCAATGAAGGGAATGTAAGCTAGTACAGTATGTCAAAGTGAAGAAATAATTGTCACGTCATGGAGGGACTGTTATCCGGAAACAAAGATAACAAACATCAACATACTGATAACTACACCCAGGCTGTTTTCCCCGACAGCAAGGGTAAATCTCAGAAAAGTCCCCAATACCCTGCATCCAGTAATTCCCCTGATTTTACTCCTCAAATTAAATGTGACTCATTTATAATATCCAACAATCCATATTCATATTCATTCATCCATATTATTTACTGTGGATTTATAGGGTTAGTGGTAGAGGTTTATGCCGATGGGCTGGCATCTCTACAGAGGTCAGCATGCAGTCCTGAGCAGTCCTGCATTATATTTGTGGTGTGTGTCAAAACAACCCCAATCAACATATTCCACACACTCTATTCAAATATATAACGTTTAGTCATATCAGATTAGGTTTATTTTTATCTTCTGGTTCTGTCATGTGTCCACACTGTCATGGTCAGTTTTTATGGACTAATCAAGACAAAAAAAAAGGGTCAGGGTTTCAACTCAGACTCGAGTCCAAAGGGTTAAACTACAGTCTGAGGTTGGTCAGGTCTTACATTTCAAGCAGCCTTCATTAACCCATCATAATATTTCAGGCACAATTCTACTAGTGTGATGTTGTCTCCTATCCATTTAGCTATCATTCATTTATCTTACAGAGATTATTTAATGCACCACAGCCTTGGAATATAGTATCTCAAGGAGGAGTGAGTGGTACTAGGATTAAATTTGGAGTGATCTGTAAGTACGAGAGGAGGATTTGTTGCACAAATTCTCAAGTAAATAATTAACAGCCACAGAAAGTGTGCATCTCATTCACATTTTGCATACTGACATTGATAACAAATACTTGCAATAGTATTATCAGTTTTTGTTTTGATCCTTGATTGAAATTGGATGATTTAGAAATGTAAATAGCCTTTAGCCTAGAGACAGAGGATTCTCAGATTTGTGCGCTGCATTGTCATATGTTCAGAGGTAATATTCAAAAAACTGTATAATAATAATGGAAAGAGCCAAACTCAGTATATGGGCAGTTCACTTAAACTTCAAATTGATGCTGGTTATATTGCTCTCACAATAAGTGAGGTAACTTGGGCTTTACTAATGTCTCTACTTTTGCATATTCTTTAATGTGGATTTAATTCATTTCAAATGGCAACTGGAGATGAAATAAAACATGAACTCACCTGGATGAACGAGACTCTACAGAAACACGACATTGTCACCTCGCAAACTCAAAGTAAAGCAAGTGGTTTATGATGATTATGCCATTAGAAAGGTAATACCATGCATGTCATTGAGCAACAAATGTATGCTGAATGTACGATTCATAAATTGCTCAAATTATGCTGGGTAATCGTATCATGGCACATGGTTGCACAAATTATGTGAGGTAATCCTATAATGACACACGGTAGCACATGGAAGTTATGACTATCAAGAACGATTAATGACTTAGGCATATATATGTCTTGCACAAAATCAAAGACAAAAGAGGCTGTTTGAGCAAAAAGCTGGAGGTATCTTGATCAAGGGGGGTGAAAGTAGAAATATAATAATGATAAATAATGTCTTAAAAAGATATGGTGCAACAGCCTAGCCACTTGGTGATTTTACCAAAAAGATTTATACTATATACTTTATGATTTTTACTTTATACTCAGAAAGTTTCCAAATCCCTTGTCAAACCAACACTATTTTTTTAAATGTTCCAGTCATTAGAGAAGCCTTGAATTTGGAAAAACCAATTACAGGTTCCTCATTCAGTCTTCTAATGCAACCGCTACTCCATCCAACTCAGCCACCAAATGCTATTAATCTTCAGTTTTTGCATTCACTGTATTTCCTGTGTTCCACTGTTCTCTAAATTATATATACCAACTAAAATTGTCTCTATAGTTCGCTTCCTAGGCAACGTCAGGGTTAAACTATTGATAAAGCTAGCAGAATGAATTAAGTCTAACTGTAGTAAGAGATTTAATAAAATTTTATGTACGTGCAAGGGTAGAAGGTAAGCTCTCTTATAGGATCATTACAACGTACGGACTCTTTGAAACAACACAAAACTATGGCCCAATCAGTCATTGGCTCATTAGCAGACTGAGATTCATGATATGTTTATTTCATTGAACAAAACAGCTGGCAGGCATCGTTGCATGTGTATAGACCCTTTTGAAGTCCACGTCATGGTGACATCACCAGTAGCGGCTGGTGGCAGAAAACAACGGAAACATACTGTCCATACTCAGATGGGGGTTTGGAGAGATCCCCGAAATATAGGGATTTTTTTTTATTTTTTATAGAAAACCGTCGCCAATGACGTGCACTGTTGCAAACTATGGAACTGACGAATTGGACTGATCAGACCATCCATTTTTTCCTCCACTATTTCATAACGGTAAACACCAGTGACCAACATTAGCCACTTAGCATGTATGCTAGTAATCTAACATGTTGAAAAAGCAAATCGCTCAGAGACAACCAACATCACTCAGTATTTATGCAAGCATTTAATAATGAAAAGAAGAGTAACACTGTTATATTTGAGTTATGACTCTTACTTAACACTAAGAATGAGCTCAGACTTAGCTAAACATTTGGATCACATTATATCATACCTTTTCCCTTGATTTGCTTTTATTAAACATTACCAACAGTGGTGGTGTATCTCTATTATTATCTCAAGGTTGTTATGTGTTTTGATTATAGATTCAATAGAAAAATAAAGATTGCTGACACATCAGGCACTCTGACTGCAGCTGACGGTTCCTCCACTGTGGAGACAACAGACTCGGAGCATCAAGAGGAGTTTTGTGCAGGTAAGGGTTTAATACATGCTTCAGAGCCCAGATATCTTACTTTTGTGATAATCCAGATTCATGCATAGCTCTATAATAACCCTATGTAAGGTTGCCTGAGTAGTTTGACATAACCTGATTTGATAGTAACTTGTTACATGTTTGGTCACTGAATTTTTATATACACTACTCAAAAAATTAAGGTAAGACTAAATCATCGTAGTATGAAACCAAAGCATGCAACCCCTAAAAAGAAAATGGTTCTGCAGGTGGTGGCCACAATCCATTTTGCTCTATTTATCTTTCCTTACTGACTCTTCTTTGTTTTTTTGTTGTGCTGGTGTCTTTGTCACTACTTGTGACGTGAGGATGTACCTGTAGCCCACTGACGCTGCACAGGTAGTCCGGCACCTCCAGGATGACTTATCCCTGCGTGCAGATGCAAGACGGCTTGCTGTGACTCCCAGCACAGTTTCAACATCATGGAGGACATGCCAAGTGATAGCCCATTACACAAGGAGAGCTGGACAGGTCTGTAGAAAGACAGCAAACCATCAGCCAGACTGGTATCTGCTCCTCAGTGTGAGGAGGAACAGGAGGAGTACTACCATATCCCCAAAAAATTACCTCCAGTGGGCTACTGGTGTGATGTTTCTGACAAAACTGTCAGCAACAGACTGCATGAGTGTGGCATTAGGGCGCAAAGTCCTCTACTGGGACCTGTGCTCACAGCCCAGCACCTCGGAGGTCAATTGGTGTTCACCAATGAACAGCAGAATTTGCAGGTTCTCCATTGGTGCCCTATTCTCTTCACAGATGAGAGCAGGTTCAAACTGAGGTCATGTGGTAGACTTGACAGAGTCTGGAGACGCTGTGGAGAACGTAATGCTCCTGCATCATCTTCCAAGCAGGACTGGTTTGGTGGTGGGTCAGTGATGGTCTGGGGAGACAGATCCTTGTATGGTCTCACAGACCTCCACAGGCTACCCAATGGTACCCTGCCTGTTGTTAGGTACCAGGATGAAGACGCCACTACCACTGACCACAGACTGTCCAGGAGGCCTGATCCAGGTCTGGATCAGGGCAGGATATCCTCCAGGTCACCATCCTCCATCTCATCAGGAGCATGCCCAGTCGTTTTCAGGAGGTCCCTTTGGCAAGCTGGGGTCAAACACACTCCTGGGTCATAATTTAGAGTCCAGCCCTTAATGGTTTTATGATTTAGATTTCCAATGATTGTTTTTGCATAATTTTGTTCCAAATATATTACACAATGTATATCAATAAGATTTTCAACTTGAATGTTTCTCTCATGGAGATCCGGACAGTGATTTTATTGTTCCCTTAATTTTTTTGAGCAGTGTATTATCTTCCTGATCTTCTTAGTTAGTCCTTTCATAAGAAGTATACAGGGGAGTCCACACATCTAAGATTCATCCACCTCTGTATTTTTAAAACCATCAACGCTCTGGATGAAGATCTGTGTGTCAAAATGCTGTGAATTATACAATAATACTAGTTACAAGGTGAATGATTTCAAGCAAATGTATCAGTTTTTCTCATCATACATACTATCATCTGTCTCTCTCAGATGAAGAAGATGCCATCTTCCCTTCAGCCATCTACAACATGCTCAAAGTCCAGCTACATCAGCTCCTGACAGAGGGGACCTCACTCAGTGAGAGAGCAGCTGAAGGAGACAGTTGGCAGTAGATTTTCTTTCAGCTCCATCAGAAACAAAGCTCAACAGATCCTTTCCTTTGTTGCTCTGATCAAAACTGACAAACAAAGTAGCAGTTATGCATGGAACTTTTAGTAAATTTAATATAACTTATACTGCCATTTCCAATATTTGAAGAAACTGGCTCCCTGTTATGGCAAAGACAAAAAAAAAATCCAATCATAAAATGCCGACCAATTGGGCTATTCCCATGAAAATGACAAAACATTTTAAAATTAAATATAGTTGATGTCGATATATCATTGACTTTGTTTAGATTTTTATCAAGAGATTTAATAATATAACTGCTCAAGCACAGATATTGTCTCACTATAAAAATTACAATACAGTTAAAAGTTTAAATGCTGTAACACCAGCAGGAGGGATTACTTTTGTCACCAGGTTGAGATGTCCGTGTTTCTGACCAAGTAATAACATCAAATTCAGGATTTATTCGATCTGCTTGAGCCAAAGGATGAAATGATTGATGCATTGACATTTGTTTAGTAACTCCTCACATCCTCACATCATTGTTAGAGTGTCACAAATTTAAACAATTATTATAATGTTGGATGACAGTGAGACCTTTTTTTTAAGGTGTAATGCATGTTTAGACATCTGATGTAATAGTTTGTCACATTTTTCACTTTCAGTTTCAAATGATCATTTACTCTTCAGTTTCTCTTTTAGGGATATTATGAGTTATTTTCTTGTTAGAAGAATTATATTGACAATGATACAGTAAATGGTGTAATGTTCATTTCTGACTCAGTTAATAAGGTATGTTGATGTTAGGAAAACCTCTCTTGTGCCAGTTTCAAGAGGAATCCAGAACACTAATAGATAAATAATGCAGAGTAAGAAATAAGGAAAAAGATGAAATGAAATTGGGAAATCTATATATTTGTTTAGGTAACAGAGCATCATACTGTTTTTGTGCCTACACACTAAATATTAATACTTACATAATAAATATAAAACTATGACCCACTACAACAAGTATTGAAATATATTTCAGGGTTATTAAAATGCATTTTGGAGCTGATATAAGCTAAAGTTAATTAAGTGTACTCAAGCAAGAGGTTGGCTTTTTGTGTGCATGCAACATTGATACCGGCACATCCAATTTAAGACAATGTTAAAGTAATCCAAGATATTTTGAACATTTTACTTTCTTGAGAAATCCAAAGGAATGTGTGACAAAGTACATTCAAAAACATGTATCCGTAATCTGGAGTGGAACACATTTTAAAGGCAACCTCCAAACACAGGTTGTATATTTGTCTATATAGAGGCAGAAATGACGTGTACTAGTCTTGTGTTTCAGCACCATGGAAAGATCCAAGTTTCTCTCTAGCGGTGAGCACTGGTAGTGGTACGCATTACATTAAGAATTTACTAGGTTTAAATGTATCTGACTACCTAGGACCATTCTGTATGGAGTTTTTGTGTTATCCTATCCTGATCCTATTGTTGGGGTTGGTTCTCGCAGGGTCCTCCGTCTTCCTTCCCCAGTCCAAAAAACATTGAATATAGGTGAATTGGAATCTCTAAATTTCTTGTACGTGTGAATGTGACAGTGAATTGTTTCCTTTCTCTATGTGTTGGTCATGTGATGAACTTGCAAATGTCCAGGATTAGCCCGGCCAAATATCAGCTGGGATAGGCTCCAGGCCCCCGATGGCCCTACAGATGATAAGTGGTTACAGAAAATAAATTGATATTTGAACACCAGAAACCGCAGTAAGCAACCACCAGAGTTATACTTTAAAATTTGGTCTCAGGACAAAGGTCATTATCGACCAGCATAAATGAACTGGTTGCACAGCAGATATTTTGACATGTCAAGGGAAGCAGGAAACTCCTGACTGCTACATTCCAATTAGGTGAGGTTTCTGCTGTCTTGCATGCTGGTTCCCTGTCATTTTTACTGGAACTGAGCCATAGTTTCTGTTATTGGGCTATCTTCCTAGGGAGGCTACACGGTGGAAATATTTTAGCAATGAGCCCTTAGTTGCAACAGGTTGAGAATATCCTGCTCTTTTGAGTAATGAAACAATATCTCCACAGAGCTATTTCACTGTGTTGAGGTTTTCTCCAAATCTCAATCCAAAAATCAATCTACCCTTATGCATTTGACTCCCTTAATTTTGTCCCTTGATTAGTAATAGTCAAAAATATTTATAGTTGGCTACCTGTTCAAAGAACTATTACGAAAAAAGTTTATTGTACTCAGATGTTTGAATGGAAAAACCCTGATTTATTTGTTGGAGTAACTGCATGCTCATTTACTAAAGTCATGGGACCATCAGCTCCTGCAACTAGACTAGAACTAGAACTAGGTTGCTTCGGGATGAACCAACCTTCTATGCTATCACACTGTAGTTGAAAAGTGACACGATACAGATATTTTTCTCAAATCTGATCTTTTTAATCCAGACTGTTCACATTCATCTTTGTATATGAAATGAGTGAAAGTATCTGTCGCATGACTATCATGACAACAGCATGTTGATGAAGAGCAGGCAACCTCACTGATATGTCACTTCGGGATCAAATTAATAAAATAGTGATGCAGGCATTCCGTTCTTGCACAGCCTGCTACGGTGTGACAGTGATGCTGTGACAGGATTTGAAGCGTTTCTATCGATTGAAATTGCAACATTGCACATTTCTTCCAGTTGTTGTTGCATTTGAGGCTTCATGTTGTCGTGCACTGGTAGTGGTGAAAAAACATGCATATGCTTGATGCTTAGTGGGAGAAACACTTGAATTATGATCTGACTGTTCACACTACTGTCACACCAGCAGGAATCAGTACTGTTAATGAAAGTAACTCAATTCAAATTTGAAAAAAATAAAATAAAATTTCCATCTGGTTTGAGTTCACGCGTCATGAAAAAACCCCAAAAAGGTCACATTTGGGTCACAATTTCCCTTAAGTCTAAATGTACCAATGGTTGCATATCTCTCTTTTCGGTTTCGTTTTAAATTATGGAAAGTATTTTGACATGAGTAAATTAGTTTCTTTCAGAATTAAGCAAATACGTTGATCTAGTTGAATATAGTTGATCTGGCTCAATTTAACTAATTAGAGTAAATTCAACCTAGTATATTGCATTAATTTCAACTGAATTTTAACTGTTACTTGTATTAGGTCTAGCTTTAGGCTTGGCCTAACTAATTTTTAGTTTTTAACAAAAGGACCTGAACGAATAGGGTTTATCCAGCCCAATTATGTCAAATGTGTGTTAAGTGTAAAACATTAAAAAGATTATTATTTATATAAATATATATATTTGTGTGGTGCAAACAATGTAAACTGTAACAGATATTTAGAATAAGAAGTTTTTATTGTCACATACAAATCGTACAACTTAGTGAAAATGTTTCTCTGCATTTAACACAGCCCTGAGGAGCAGTGGGCAGCTGTCTGCAGGGCCTGGGGTGCAGATTTGGGTTCGGGGGCATGCTCAAGGACCCTTCGACATGTAGACTGTTTGGGCTTGAAGCACTGACCTTCCCATTGGGAGACGGCTGCTATACCCAGTGAGCTATAGCCGTCCATACAGCTTGCATCAAGCGTGGAAACAAAACAAGGCAATCAAACTTGATCATATTCGTTCATATCAATTCAACTGAATCCTGTAAAAGTAAAGATGTTGAATTTCGTGCAAGGTGTACATGATGCAAATATGTGTATCCTGCAAACATGAATTATTTCACAAGAAATTTATGTTACATTCCAGTTAATGTGACAGCCAGTCTATTTAGATTTAGAGTTCATTTCAGGACATCATAGCTACCGATGAACCAATGTCAAATAAAACACATCTTTTCTGACTAGCTGCTCTGCGCCAGACCCAATTTTTTTATGTTCCTTTATGTATATAGATAAATAGATCGATAGATAGATTGATAGATTGATAGATTGATAGATAGATAGATAGATAGATAGATAGATAGATAGATAGATAGATAGATAGATAGATAGATAGATAGATAGATAGATAGATAGATAGATAGATAGATAGATAGATAGATAAATAGATAGATAGATAGATAGATAGATAGATAGATAGATAGATAGATAGATAGATAGATAGATAGATAGATAGATAGATAGATAGATAGATAGATAGATAGATAGATAGATTGTTAGATATATATATATATATAAACTTTATTAATTCCCAAAGGGGAAACTTATGTCCTTAGAGCAGCTCCAATAGATATTCCAAAGGTGACTAAAAAGGAAGACATACTATATAATAGGACTTCTTAGAGACACATCGCCTACACTATTTAATGACGACCTCTGAAAATAATACAGTTCCTCACCCCTTTGCTCGGAGTCTTTTTTTTTTTTATCGATTTGTTAGTGTCTTATTATTTTTTTCTTTTAATTTAGTTTTAATTGGTTCTTCCTGGTTTTATTTATTATGTTTTAAAGCGCTTTTGGCAACTCTGTGCTGTGCTTTAAATGTGCTGTACAAATAAATGCCCCAACTTGACTTTGTGGTGTCAAACTCTCAGCCTTGATGTAAGCAAATTCTCAGCAGATAAAAGTCACGACACGTTTCCCTATCCTCATCAACCCTCACTTTATTCTCCCTCTACCTCCTCCAGCCCAGACCCACCCCTTACTGTCTGCCATGACCGTCCTCTACAAAATGAGACTGTATTCTATGTACCTCCCCTTTCTCGCCCTCAGTCTGTGCATCCTAGCCTCGCTTCCTAGATAGCCATCCCACACCTCCCCATCCGCAAACAGCTCCTACGGTGAGGAAAAACAGAACAGAACAGTTCAAACATAAATCTCAAACCCGCCGCGCTCCCTTTGCTCCTTTCCCTCCTGACGGACTTCATTACTCTATTCCTTAGCGCGCCAATGCCCGACAACCCGCAGAAACCGAGGATTTTTTCCCCTTGAGCATGAAAAGGATTGCAAAATCATCCGCAATCCAACATCAGCGCCCGATCCACCAGCATGATCACTGGATACATACGCTCCAGCAGAAGTTGTTGGCCGGAGAACTAACCAATCTTGGACCACAAACACGGCTAAGAGGGGAGAGTCAGTTTTAGGTGAGTACAGCCATCCCGGCTCGGACCTCTAACACAGGGCTTTTCTTTTTTTTTCTATCCATCACTGACCACGAGGTAGTGGTCGGGTAGGCAGGGCTATATTGTGGAACAATTATGGCGATGTTGCGCGGTCAGCATCTTACCGGAGTGGCCGGCTAGGACGGACCCAATTTCATCCCATCACTGTGAATCCATGCATTTCAAAATGATCTGTCCATAAATTAGTTATTATCTCCAAGAGGCGGAATCAGTTGCAGTCCCTCAACGACACAGTATTTTCCTGGGTCATGCTTAAACATCCTAACTGCATCAGAAGAAACGATGATTTCAGTGTGTGGCATATTACGCAGACCAGCCGCGGCTACAGACAAGCCACCACAGGGACAGCAATCACATTGAAGGTATATTAGCGGCCCAAATATCACTGGGCTTCATTTTTGTATCCAGTATCATCGCAATTGCAGCTCACGTGTGATTTATTGATATTTTTATTATTTTATTTCATTTTCCATCCTTGCCGATCAATTGGTCCCGTGAACTGCATCATCCATGAACTCATGGTGAGTGCCATCCCAGCTCGGGCATTGGACACGAAACGAGCTGCTGTCATTACCTTTTTTTTTTGCTGTGTTCTTTGTTATGGGTAATTTTCTGCCTGTAATCAATTCTGTGAAAGCAGAGTGTGTTTGTGCATATGTGCGTCGGGGTGTAAGTGAGTTCGCACGCCCGCGGAGAAACAAGCACGCATCTGCTTGTGTGAGTGCGTGCCTGTGTGTGTGTGTGTGTTTGTGTGTGTGTTTGTGTTTGTGAGAGTGTGCGTCACCGGTGAAAGTTGGCGTTCCTCTCGCCCTCAAGTTGCTCTGATTGCTGTTCCGCCGGTTTACTGCGAGGGGAGCTCATGCACTTTTACACCGGTTGTCAATCTACAGCTGAGGGCCAGATAATTGTGCATGAACTGATACCAACCCTGCGAAATTAGAGAAGTGTTTGAAATTGGCCCCGAAGCACTTATCTGAACTTTCACGACTGACACTTAATTCTTGTTCTGTTTGCCATCTTGCCTTTTTTTTTGGAGAGCGGGCCTAATGCTTATGTTAACGAGAATACTGAGGAGAAAAGATGTGCTGTCTGGATCAGAGCACAAGTGTAAAAAATGTGAAGGTGCCACCATGAAAAATACAAGATTTCAATTTAACTGAAATAGCTTACTCTATAAAGAGCAACTCCGCAGAACCCAACATATGACTGTGAACGCTAAGTGAAGCTTTATTCTTTAAATAAAAGAAGAAAAAAAAGTTATATCGACAGCAAACCAAAAGCATCTTGCAATATTTTTCTTTTTCTTTTTTTTAAACGCAATACAGGAAATTGCAGGGGCTGCCTTATTCAGTATGTCTCGTTCAATCCTGGTGGCCTTTTCACTAGCAAAACACTGGCGATGTGTAATCATTTTCATAGGGAAAGAATTCCACATTGAAATCCCATCATGAAAATACCAGCAGTGGCTTAGATTAATATTTGGGTCGTGGATTTAGATGGCCCGATGTTGATTGTGCTCTCAGGGTGCTTAAAAGAGAACATTCTGCAGTGGTGGTCTTTTTCAGTCCTCGGCAATACAACTTAGTAAACACTCATAGATATAGTTACAATGGATGGGTGATATAATTCAGGGATTCACCTTCGGTGCACTGAGCTGCTCCACATAATTTATTGTATAGAGATAAAGACATTTTTTAGAAGCAGAAAACAGTTCTTCGACGCGGCAGAGTGATTATGTGAGGATGCTTGCTGTAGAGGCCAGGAGACTGGGCGCCACAGCTAGGTAGCCATGCATGGACACTATGAAGCAAAATTATCATTCATACTCAGTACAAACACACAAAGTTAAACTTAAAGAGAGTTTCCGTCATCCCAGTCTTAACCAACTCGCAGTTTCCACTAAGCCCGCTTCCTGAAAGGCCCCCAGCTCACCGCTGTCGTCCTAGTCACGACACTGACTCGCATCACAGACACTGATCGGCCATTTCTTTATTGTGGGCATTAACAACGGGCAGACTGCACATAAACGGAAAAGATAGTTAGTCACTTTCTTTCACACATGTCTGTTTATTTAAATCGCGATTGACAATTAGGATTTGATTAATCGTGCAGCTCTAATTTTACCTTTGCAGGAGCTACCGGGTTTTTCTGTTCACATATAATCCCTGTAGTATTTTCCTTTTTCGTGTTAACACCGGTCATGTAAAATAGATGTCTGTTGGAATATCAGTGGTGATTTTCTCACTTTCTCACAATTTTTGTTGCTTTGCCTAAAGATTTCTGATTTTCAGAATGCATAATTTGGGTAACACACACTTTAAAATCCGGTGCAAACTATACATCTTGGTCTAATTGTTGTTTTGCACAGAAGGTGAGGGTCAGAAAAGAAATTTGAAACACAAGTCATAATGCAATTCAATGAGTTATTACCCATATAATAGGATAAGTAGGAAAACACAGTAATAACTAACATAATTTATCTTCTTCGACATGGCCTTGCTCATCGCTTGGTTAGTGTTTGCACTCGATGTGAATCTATTTTCAGGCCCGTGTGGCTGTGAGTCGGAGAGGGAGAGAGATGTTTGGATGTGCTGTGCTGGTCTTTAACATCACTGAACAACAGAGGCCTGCATTGGCCGACGATTAAACCAGAACCTTAACTTAATTTGCTTTGCTGTTGCCTCCCATGTTCCCTCCAGCAATATAATTTGATCCGCTGCAGTCTAGGAGTTGTGTCTGAGGTGTTTTAAACAAAATACAGGCTTTTTCTGTGCTGAAATATCTTAGGGCTCCAATTTGCTGCTGAAATGCTGCTGTGTCCAGGATTTGGCAATTGGAAATTATGTTGTGGATATTTTCTTTTTCTCTTCCATCTGTCTGATAATTTATTGACTAGCAATGCTATTAATACATTTTAAGGGAAAAGTAGAGCTTTTGGGAGTATGCACTTTATCACTTTTTGATATTAACATGTACAAAACTTTAACTTACAATATGTTTGTTTTCTGTGGACTTATTTCAACTTTGTATTTAGTACAAAAGCTGCTGCTCAAATTTGTATTACTATAAATGCGGCAGGCGGCTGAAATATAAAAGCGATTATATAAACCAGTTTTTTTTTGTGTAACAACTTAAAGTTGTACAATGAAAAAAAGCATTTACAAATTAACTCAATCTGTATCTGTTTACAAAGTAATCTCAATGGCTATCTCTCTTTTCATCCTGAAGTTCTATGTCCTGAAGTTCTATGTCCTGACGTTCTATGTCCTGAAGTTCTATGTCCTGGAGTTGACAATGTGTAATTTAGATCAAATAACCAAGGAGTCACTGAAGTTGCCAGTTCCTTTGCAGATTTTTGGTGTTCCAACTGTTAATAGGTGCATTATTAACATGCATGTATAATAATACGTTCACTGACTGTGTGCAGCCATAGGGGCTACGACGTGATATGTAAATCTTCGTCTTTGACTATATAAGGGACAGATGAGACTGAAATGGGGATTTCACATAGTAAGAATATTCAACCCACATGAAATGTACCAGTTGTTCAAGACGTCTTTGTTCAAATGCTATTGTGTTGTCACAGGGAGGACGTTATATGCTTATAAAGGGAATGAGAGGATATGATTTTATTGGCAGGAATTATACTTAGTATAATATGTTTATAATATGTATATTATTCGTCCTACATGTTTTTGTTGATGATCATGTTCAAGTGCACTAGAGCCCCAAACTCGCCCCAAGACTTATCTTGGAGATTTAAACTTTACAAGAAGACCATCTTCATGAATAAAACACCAAATTAAAAAAGAAAAGAAATTATTCAAATCAAGTTGAGATAAGAAAAAAATACATTTAACAATCTCACTATTCTTTGATTTCATTTCTATCATAATCTTTAAGAGAGTAAGTTTTCAAAATGTGTTTTAAATTACAGACTTCAACACTTCCTGCTAACACTTATACCCAAATTTAAAGCAACACAACACAGCTCAGTGCCTGCCTGTGCAAAATGCTGCATTCTGAGATGTGAACAATCACTCTATGATTATTATTGTGAAAAAAATGTATTAGATTTCTCTGTAAAGATTCTAATCTTTTCCAAAATTCTGGTACTGACTTGCAAGATTCTCTCCCTACCACGAACATGTCAGGTACCCCCAATTATTCCTGAAGAACAGGAATACATTTTCTACGACGTTTCAAATACTCTTTGATACGTTGTTGAAGATGGGATGTTGCTGCTTTTGTTACATAGAGTGTGTCTCGATTTTAAAAACAGTCAAACTGTAATTTGCGAGAGGGGGTCGATTCATAGACTGACCCATGGCCCATGTGATGCCGTTGAGTCAGAGCGCTGCTGGCTCATGCCATTAGCTCTCAGCGTCAGTGACCTATACCGTAGCTCAGGGCTGCAGCAGCCGTCGAAAACGCATCAAATGACAGATCAGATTTCAGTATTCAGAATAGCATTAGGTAATAATTTGAAGTTCCTTAAAAACTTTAGTATCTGGCCAAATCCAAAACTGAACATTAACTCAAAAATTTGAGCTATATTTGACAATCTTAGAATTCTTTTGTCTATTGGTGGCAATTCATGGCATCAGTTGCAACAGACACCTACATGCAGTGGCAGTTTTACCTTCATTCCCATTACAGCTATCTGCAACAACATTATATTGGTACAAATCATAAATTAATGCCACATTAATGTCGTTGATTAATGTTGTTGATTACTAATTATTACATGCAACAGTTTATCAGGGTGTTCATTTTTTGCCCAAATTTCAATATTTCTCAAAGTGTAACCAAGTTCTTTTGTTTTACCAAACCTTAAACATAATGTTTCTGCATTATATAAATTATTTTTATTAAACTTCTGTCTCAGAGCAGTTCTATGTTTTGGACAACCCAGGTAAATTATGCCATTGTGCAGTTAACAGCATCCAGAATCAAAAGAATCTTTTGTAGGATTTCTCTTTTCAATTGGATTAGACTTGCTGTTTTACACAAAAAATTAAAATAAAATGCTAAAGTCACATGTAATTCTGTAACAATTGTGATGTAGCATACTTTATATTTAAAATCAGCATGTTGGAGGTTGGAACTGCCCATATTTTACAAAATCATTACAAATTAATAATCACCACCACAACAACAATTTCATCAGTTGCATGAGTAGAATGTGAATATTCTTATAAAATTACTTTAAGTAAATTCTTTTGTGTTTTTACACTAATACATGCACCCACCATCTTTCCCCTAAAACGTAAGTAAGTATTGAGCAAATGGAGCATAAAAAATATCGAGGTACACTTGATTAGCCTGCATTCTTTTTATGCACAAGTTCAGTGTTCACTGCTGAGAATGCATTATTGTGCCTCTATCGCCAGATGCAGCACATGAACGACCTGACACAGCACTTTCACAGAAGTACCAATCTATAGATTTAATGGACGTGACCTTGCTTGTGTACATGTGCTCTTTTCCACTGGCCGAGGGGAATGAAAATCTGCCATGGCAGCAGACATGTATATTAATTACAATTCTAAACATAGATAATCCATGTTCTTTCATGTCTATAATACCTGTCCAGATGGGTGAACCATAGTGTTTACATTCTTGTATGCATGTATGTATGTAGGTCCAAAAAAATGTTGAGTTTGACTTACTTTGTTTTAGTTACATTTTTATTATTTTATTGCAATATGAGTTGGAGGTTTTCAGTTACAAGATAAAAAAAAATAATTATAGTATATGTATATTTAAAATAAAGTAGGTATTAGTCTACAATGCAACACAAACACAACACTCAAATGACCCAGTCATTACATAAATATTTCCAATATATTTATTTTGTAATTTTTTTTTTGCTCCATGTACCAGCCAGTATTCTTGTGGACCAGCAAATGGCAGTTGCCTGTCAGCAAATTATATAATAACCACCTGCCTAATATTCTATAGGTCCAATTTTTTCTGCCAAACAGCTTTGTGAATCACTGTAACACCTTTTTATTGGAAAATACAGATACTTTTTCATCAATTTTGCACTCTAGTACCTCTTCTGTGGGCTTGAACCCTGTCACCGTTCATCACGCAATCACAGTTTGGCCCTTTTCAAAATTGTTCATCAATGCGAGCCCTGGGCTTGCACCTTGCATTAAGATGCTCCGGTGAATTCCTTATGCACGCCATGAATTTTTGTTGCATTCATTACAGAAAACCCAGCTTCACTTAGATATGTTGAGCATCTCAGCTCATATGAATGACATGAATGATTTCATCAAAGGAAGGTTGCCACTCTTTTGTGTTTCTAGGTAGGGATGGAATGCTCTTGCGCATTCCATCCCTGCACCAGTCAGACCAGTCAGACCTTAGTTTCTCCTAAAATTCCAGCTAACTTTTGGAGCATCAATTTGTCCCTGTCCACTTACAGTCCCCAAAGTTACATATTGGATTTGAAGGATTTGGGTTGAGGGACAACTTTAGCAAAGGACCGGATGCTGTTAGTTTAGTCAGGGCAGCAGGCTTGTCATCATGGCTACCGCTTTCACACAGGAGTTTTAAAATCCTCCTTCATCATTTGAGTCTACTGACTGGGAGCACTTAAGTTTTGCTGTCCCAGAAGGACAAAGACGTTGACCCTAACCAAGCTGTATGCCGGCATTGTTCAAATGCAATCAGGTACTCAGCTAGTAGCAAAACAAATATCCTTACTCATTTGAAGCAGTATCGTTGAATGTCAACATAAGTGTGACAATGAAATAAATTAGTTCAATGCAATTCCAACTTCCTACGGCATTTTAGCAGCCTAATTATTCTATTAATACTAATTATTCAGACCGCGCCAGAAAAATAACAAGCGCAATTGATGTTTTCATAACAGCGGATATGCAACCTTCAATGTTGTTGAGACACAGGGTTCAAAAACCTGTTTGAAATAATGGAACCCCTTTACACAGTTCCACCTCCTCTGTATTTCAGCCAGCAAGTCATACCTGCTCTTTCTGCAAACAATGTGAACAAGTTAATTTTCCTGAAGTTAAACATGAAAATACAATAGAAATTAGTGCTAGCTGGGATTTTGAACGGTATACAGGGGATTTTTCTACATGCTGCACCTTAATGTGTACATTTTATTTTTTTGTTTATTTTGGGATAATAGTGAAGTTCAAAGCTGTTACTGCTGAGCTCAGTACAAATAAAAATGTTTTTCCATATGCTGCACCTTGTGAAATACTATTTATGTCTCAAAGTTCTAATCTAATGCTGAAAGGTGATAATCAGAATACAAAAACATTACAGTTGGAGTACAGTTACATTTCTAGATGCTAGACTGTAATGGATGTTAATTTTTAATTTTAGAAAATATTTATTTTGATTTACTTTGTGAAGTCAAGAAAAACACAGCCAGAATTCAGTAAACCAGTGTTGGTAAAAAAAAAAAAAGGAAAATTGCAAAAAAAAACAACATTTTAATGTTTTCTTCAGCTTTTTCACTGTACCGAAAATGTGCTGAACCTTGACCTCAAAACCGAGGTACGTACCAAACTGGGATTTTTGCGAATGACAAACCCCTAATACAAAAAAAAAATTTGAATGAGAGTTCACTATCGGTTCCAATCATTTAAAAAATATACTGTGAAGAAGCCTGGTTACAATAAACACATGGATACAGACTCAGAGCCTGAATAAGCAGCTAACTGTTCATAGTTCAATAAAGAAATTATAAAATTGGACATTTATTTTTACCTATTTATGGTCACAAGATTTTAGCATATTGGACATTACACATATTGTGCAAATAATGTATTGTGCAAACAATGGGACACAGGGCAAACAAAGGCAGACAGTACAGAAGGGAAAGGGGAAGGTAAGGCAGACATTTATCATTGTACTCTGACATTGATATATTTTGACTCCTGAAAATTTAATTTGGCTCCTAAATGCTTTGGGTTTATGAGCCAATGGCTCCTAGATATAGATTTTTGGCTGGAGCCCTACATATTGATGAATAATGGGAAAAGTGAGCTCCGTTACTTGTCTTTTCAGTTGGCAAGGATTAATTACTGCTGTTGGATTTACATGACTACATGTGCTTTAAGGGTAAATTCACACGTAAAGGCTATAATATTGTTTCGGATGATCTGAATTTAAAATAGTTTGGCCTTAGGATGAGGAATACGATTAAATGATAATGATATAATATAATTTTCTTTCAGTTGTGTACATGTTGCACTCATTGCTCGTTTCACATAAATAATGTGTGTAAACAGGGGTTAGCTTCAGCTTGGCCTCATGAAGTAAATTAAGCTGTTTGGGGTTTTTGAGATGGGAAAATTATGATGAAACTAACAGGTTCTGAAAGTGAGCACAGGTTGATGATGTGTATATATCACTAACAAATGTCCTGACATGAACCTATAAAACGCACTCCAACATGTTCCGGTTTCAAACCTTCATCGGGGATTCGAATTACCATGCTGTGGCAATAAAGGCCTTTCAGTTGTTGAAAAAGAGAGTGCATGATAGAGTGCGTGACTGAAAGTCTATTCATTTCAAAACCTTCTAAACCTTTTTAGAAATATTTTTCTTTTAAATAAGATTGAATTCTACTCATTTCAACAATGACGTGAACTTGAATTGAACCCGGCTAAATCGCACATGAAATGTACACTTACACTGAAGATGAAACGAGCAAGATCTTGACTGAAAGTCACCGGGGCGGATGAAACTCTATAGCTTGTACTAACTCTGATTAGGAAGTGTATTAGAAAGCTACATCCTGGAATATTGATGACCATACTCTGGAATACATAAATACAGCCACGACTTTCATCACTCACTAAAGTAAGATCAATGCTCAGTCTTGGGACACTTCAGAGAGCCTTCTCCTTGAAAAATCCCCCTTTTTATCCTGCATGAAAAAAGTACTTGAAAGAAAGAGGCTTGGGTCAACTGTCAGCAGGGTTTCAGAAAAGCGGACCAAACATTGCATATTTAAAAGCAGAAAAGGGACTGTTGCTGGAGAACTAGGAAAAGTAGACAAAATATAGACTTAAATCAATATGAAACAAACTTAGTAGGACAGACCGGGGACTTAGTGCCATTTCTTTTTTGAATGATAAATTATTTTATTATTTCTATAGAGCCCAAGAAAGTCCCTACTACTTCATCCATGTTTTAAGAAGTGGTGATTTGCTTTGAAGTAGCCATTCAGCATCAGTTAATTTACAAATTTAAATTTTTGTATCCCATTTTCACAATCGTATCTGCTGTTTAATGTCAATAAAAGTCACTTTAAGAAATCTTAATGATTGCAGTGGCAACTGGGTTCGGAAAGAAACATAGCAATCCAGGAAAAAGGGACATGTTGAATCAAAACACTGCTGACATTTGAACTCTGAATTATAAAAACAATATTGCTAACATTAATCATGAACTGCCGACTGTAACATATTTTAAATAACAGACTTCAACTATTTTCCATGTTAAGTAACATCTGTCCTATGCATCATCCTTCTGTCATGTAGCACTGTTTTTATTTATAAATGTATTTGCTTTAGTTGATTTTTTATGCCTTAGAAGCAATGTTTTGAATTTATTGATTGTTAAATAATTTTATTCATTTTAATTTATTATATGCTGTCAAGCAATTTGGTCAATGCTGTTTTGTATTTTTAATACGGTACGAAAAATGTATTGTATAGCCTAACTACGATGGATTTTCAAATATAGACATTTTCTTGGATTAGATCATCATTAATCTTCTGGAAATAAATGTAAATTTAAAGTATACTACCTGACTGGTATAGGGAAAAAAGAATGTTTTGAAATAGCCTTTGAGTGCAGAAAGTAGCTAAAACAGGATTCAGGGCTGTGCTAAAGAACTGCAGATTGGTCGGCAGCGTAATATACTGTACAGCCTAATATACTAGAAGGGCTTGATTTAGCCGAGAGAATGATTTCTGGCACCGATATTCCCGACATTAACCTCATTATTTCACTAGTACAGGTAAGAATGCCTCATCACCACATGGTTGCTTGCTTGGTTGCTCATATAAAAATTCAAAATTCCCCTCTTATGACAAGACTGAATAAAATGGTCTCACTGCAGCAGAGGCTTTCAAGCACTCTGTTCACCTCCACTTTGGTTTCCAGCAAAGATATTGGGATTACTAATAAACAATGGCAGCCGGTTGCACCTGGCAGCCTGTTGTGATTGCCTGTGGAGAATGGAGACCCCACCAGCTGGCTATTCTTTACAATGATGCCAGCCTCTACTCCTTACACTGCACATGTGTAGTCTTCAGGAGAATCGAATGGTAGCTGAGGTGGATCCATCCAACTATGTGGCATATGACAGTGGCAAGAGTTAAGAGTGAAAAAAGACAGCTAAGACTATTATAGGAGTAAATCTGAACAAGGCAAGACGGGAAAGTTTTTCCCTATTGCAAACCCTCCATATTCTCACTGAAAATATCATGCAGCAGATTTTATATCTAAGTTCTGTTTCACATTTTGGACCCAAATATTTTTAGACCATACAATAATTGCCTTGCATAATGAGATACCTCCCAATGTACTAAGTGCCTTATTTTGATTCACTTCTAAACTCACTTCATTAAAGGAAAGATACACATAGTTATAAAATGTATCCTCCTTGTTAGGCAGACATCTCACGCTCTTTTGAAATTCGACAAAATCAGATAAAATTTTGTCGGTTTGGACACCATTCATAGAGTACTATGAAAGTTTGCTGCTACCACTGCGTTTTTTTGGATCTTTTTCTAATTTTTTTAAACGTTCTGTTTGATTTGATATATTTAGTTAGTTACATCTTATCAATCATCATTTATTGAAATAGTTTTTACCACATGCCATTTTTTTTTAATCTTTGAACAATGTGCCAAACTGCATGTATGCTTTTCTTCCAGCTTATATTACAATAGACGATCACTTTGGGATATCTTTTAATGTTTGAATAATGTAGCAACTCTAAGTTTGTATGTTGCGAATGATTTATTTAAGAATCAATAGAAATTGTTTAAGAAAAGGGTCTGCGGGGTAAAATTCTGTGTTCATAATGGAGCTTACCAGTGCTTAGTATAGATAGAGGATGTATAGTTTCTTGCACCAAAGGCTGGTGCCATTGGTCTCCCACAGCAAATGACCTATGTGAGTCCAGGGCTACAAGTCCCACTTCAAAGAGGACACTATTGGAGAGTGAATAGAAGCTCCAAGTCAGTCAATGAGCCCTGAGTTGTTAGAACTTACTGCAATATCAGCTGTGCAAAAAAAGTGTTCTGCATGGTCTTGTTTTTTCTTTTTCTCAGATTAACTTACTGAGCCCCTCACATTGACATCAAGGCCAAGTGCATGGGGATGAAGAGGGAAGATGAGGAGGCAGTGTGCTCGATTTATCTGTAATTATGGAGTGCTATTTTCTCCGTTTCCTATCTATGTCTGCTTGTGAAGCAGCAGCCATTCTTTAGGCTTGACACCTGGTGATCATGTAGCACAAGGAAGTGCCCATTAGAGGTGGGGAGACATTGGAGGGGGCTTCTCTCTTGATACTGTTTAAGGGGAGTTTGGGTGACAGATGAGTACGAGGATACATGAAGGATCACAGCTGGAAAAAGGGGTTAACAAGAGATGGTTGAAGTATTGAGGACAATTATGAAATTCGCTTTCAAAACTCAAGGGGTTTCATAAGGGAGTGGGGTCATGTGGAACATCCACCGACTCTTCGGTTGACTTCTCGGCTATCGTCTACAATAAAAAGACTTGACAAAGGACACATGAAGTAATTCAATTTTGGATATTTATTAAAACATCTAAATTCAGCTGGAAAGCAAAACTTTATACTGCTTGCCGAGTCTACCACAATGAAAAATGTAGGTAATTCTAATATACTTAAGGATTATCATCTATCATAAAAATCAGCTTATGCAGATGCTAGCAAGGCCAAATGTTGCGTTTCAATAAGTCTTTTGATTAGAGCTTAAGATTGTATCTGGCAGCCAAAACAGACGTAAAGGCTTGGTGTCTTAATCTTCTTAATATTACTGCAGATTTTTAAGGGACGAGCAACATCAGGACCCGTGAAACCATAAGACACACTTCTCAATTCTTTCTATGTTTATTCTACAATATGTTAATGGGGTAATTTTGGGTACCCACTTTAACACTATACATATGCAGGATATAATACAGCAGAATATTCCCAAATTAAGTCATTCTGAAGCACTTCAGAGGTTGAAATACTTACTACCCTCTGTCAAAACGACAGCGGCATCGGTTTGATTGAGTCTCTCAACATGAATAATTTGTTTCTGCCAGTACTGCCAGTGATGTGCCAACCTGGCAATTTGCTTCTTGTAATTTTGGTGTAACTTGAAATCAGAGCCAACATTATTTCGATCTTTCTTATACTGTATATTCTCTTTGCACAAATAATAATATAATAATAATAATAATAATAATAAATACCTACAGATCCTAAGCATCCTAAATGTGGATGAAGTATCACTATCATCCCACAGTTGGACTATTTATTATGCCGGAATGTCATTTTGTCACGTAAACCCATAAAATCCAATAAGCATGCCTGAACCAGAGACGGAAAAGATTTGTGTTCCAGTCAGATTTGTGTTTGATTTAAATTGCTGACAGTGTGCTGACTAGGGAAAGATGCACGGTGTAGTAAATTCAGAAGCATCTCATATATGATTCAATGAGCCATTTTGTATGGAAAATGACTATAAACACTGTTTGCTATACTGCATTCCCAACAAAGGAATTATGGATGTAAAGCTACAGTGATGTAGTTATTCTGTGTTCTGTCTTACATAATATTACATTGTCTTAGGTAAGTTGTATTATTACTGGAGATTAGGTACATTTTTACATCCTTGTCATAGGAAATATATATATTGTATTTGATATATAGAATTGATAAACATGACATTGCAATCGTAACATAAAAACAATAAGTAAAGGGAGGAAACAGGAGTGATGGCTTCCCACAGTATAACTATATACAATAAAACAAAAGGAATAAAACTAAGAGTGCCATCAGACATGGCTCCCCACATAGTGTCTAAAAGAAGTTAACAATAGAAATTATGCAACTGAAGAAGATGACATCACATAAAAGCAAGTATGTAAAATTGTGTTTTGAGAAGTGACTAAAGAGATGTCACTGATTTAGTGAGCCTTATATCCTTTGGGAATCTCTGTTCCAAAGCAGAGGTTTCAAACATGCACTAAAGGTGATCCGTAAAGTCTTAAACTCACTTCTAAAGTGTGATGTGATGTCATCTGATAAAACAAGTAAAAGTATCGCTGATGCCTTTGGAACCCGTTGGGGGAAAGACAGTGTCTTCATTTATATCAGAAAGGAGGGACTTGCAGTAGTGTAGGTATGAGAAAGATGGATGGATAAAATGGATGAAGTGACAATGCACTCGGTTCAGATCTTGTTCTTGGTCCTGTTCTTTTGTTTTTCATATGCAAAACCGTCCTTAAATACTTGTCAATGTAACATCAAAAAAGATTAATGTATAGCAGATGAAAGAGACAAACAAAGGGGGTAGAAGAATTAACCACTAAAAAGGTGATTAAAAAAATCTAGTTCAAGGCACTCATGTTTATTTTCGAAAAAAGTAAAATGCTATTCAATTCAACATTCTATAGTAATTTTAAAAAAAAGCCGAGAAAAAAATTTAAAAAGAATGAAAGGAAAATAATGGGAAATCTTTAGCATTTTAGAGTATAAAACATTGTGGAGAAAAACATAAGAGAATGAAATAAATAGTAGTTTCTCAAAAAAGTAAAATATTTAAATCTACAATCAGTAGAATGACTCGTGATTGGTTTTGAAATTAGGCTTAAATAGTTGAAAGTGATTAGTATTATAATCGATATTAGAAATAACCAAAACCAAAAGTTAAGTGTTTGTATTTCATTTCATAGCGGTTAGCTCTGTTTTCTGACATATTTTAGATTCTGGGTGTGTATCCACCTGGAGGCTGTGTGCTGTGTTGGGGTAGGAGGTTGCAGGTGTGGATGGTTGTGACGAAGTGCTGGCTTTTTCAGGTGTAACCCATAGGCTTCAGCCCGGCCCCTACAACTGGAGGCTGTTATTTGTAGATAAAATAGTTATCTTCAACATCTGTGTTAGATTGATATAAAACCAATGTGTTGTTCATTTTAAACCAAAATGTTCGATGTTAGAGTCTCATGTCTTCCTGCTGTTAGATGGACATCCTGTGCCAGCTGAGTTGTTGAATCTTAGGTCAAAAGGACCCCTGCACACATTCATAAAACACACACACTAACGGTCATGTATTTTATCCCCAAAGGCCCCTACACTGTCTTGCTCGTGAAGACGGCATTGTTAGTTTTAATGATGAGCAGTCCAGTCCAGGTGAAGCTTACCTGAGCAGTTTCCTCTCTGGTGTTTTTGCAGACTCAGCGTATCAAAATGACAACAATGTAGGGCAGAGAAGAGGCAACGTGGCATATTTAAGTAACAGCGGTGAGCAGAATAAAAGTACTAAGAATGTCACCTTTGGCTGGATAAGAGTCTTTCTGCAATGGTTGTAGAAAAAGATCACTTTAAAAAAAAAAAGACATCGACATTGATACTCGGTGGTATTCGACCAGCATTATATTGAGACGAGATTCCACAAAATGTGCCTGTGCTGTGATACTGCGATCCAGTGTTTTCTTGCTCATATGGACAAGTCTTTCTATCATTATAATTGGGCTGATCAAAAGTTTAATAATAAAGACTACCTCAATTATAATTCTTTCACCTCTGTGCTACACTTTCATACATTACTTCTTCCAAGCCACACCTCTTGGCTGCATTCCTTTAATGCCCAACTCCCTCCTTTATTATATCAATTTAAAATTCAAGAGGCAGCCTCTACTTAGTTCATCATTGATTCCAGTAAGTCTAAAATTTACTCCCTCTCCCCTCTCCACATAAAAGGTAATCACTAATCATTGCACTCTTTATTAACCTGTTCAACTCCCTCTGAGGGGTCATTGCTCCCGTTGTCCTCAGTGTCCTGTATAACACTTTAACAGAAACAACTTGTCAGTCTTACCTAAAGTTGCAGCAGTTACAGTGCAACCACATATCATGTTAAATGAAAAGGAAAACAGTGAAACTTCAAAACTACAGCCTTTAAAAAGGAACAATGGATGAATAAAGCACTTTCGGAACAGACAGTGATGATTCTCCCACTGGGACACTTGGACAAATGTTTGATGGACTCCCTGAACTAACTCAAGAGAATGCAGACACAGCAACTGGTTATTAAGTACAGAAAATAAGACATTTACCTTTGAATCTATGCATCTGAGATTTAAGAACAACAATGATGTATATCTGAGAAACACTCTGACTTGTAATCAAATGCATACAACCAAGGCTGAAAGGAGATTTGCGCTCATAGAAGGAAACCTATTTTTGTACTTGTGCAGTGTCCTCAGCTAACTTTCTGACAGAATCAGCTGGGAGCTGGGAGAGATCCTCTGCACGATGGTTCAAGTCGCACGCACACACACAAAAGCCCTACAAGAGTTACCATCTTACCTTTCACCGTGATTGAAAAGAACACAAAATTCACAATTTGTGAAACCAGTGAGGTAAAAATAAGTGCGAACGAACAATCTCGAAAACGTTCAAGTGAACAAACTTAATCAGACACTTAAAAATGAATCACCCCAAAGAACAAACTTTTCAATTTTCAACGTTTGCAGGGCCAGCCATGAGCCCGCTGAATGTATGTACACTGTCAAAGGTGGTTTTTAAACTTTAAAGAAAAAAAATGTGTTATCCGAAGGTCAGAGTTTCTACGAATCAGTAATCCGAATAAGCCAAGAAAATTGTAATCGGTCCCCCTTTATATAATATTTCCATTGTTAGGCAGACAACACCCAGTTCTATGTTCCATGACTGGTATCAACATAGAGAATTGATCTGCTTATAGCTTTTTAAACAATATTAAACGTTTGCTATATAATTTGCGTGGTGAATCCAAAAATAAGATCCTTTCATTTAGTCCCCCTAGCATGTCTGACAATTGGTAAAAGTATCTGGTAGCTGTGTTGACAAATGTCATGTTGTCCATAATTAGGGTGTGAACTTTGACTCTTAACTCTGTTTTGATTTATGAATTCCAAGGTAGTAAAATCATGCTTTCACCAACATAGAATCTATTTCATCTCAAGCAGACACTGAAAAAGTCTGGACTATTCTATATCTGCAGGGCTTAGCCTCAAGACTATATCCTATTAAAATAATACCAGTCAGGCTCGCCAAAGATTCCAAGTGTTAAACCATTTAAGTATATAATTAGAATTTTATGATCAACTTGCTCCAGCGGACTCCAAGATTGGCGTACAAAGTATTTCTCCAGAAAAGTTATCTTTAACAATACACAGGAATGGTATACATCTTCTTAAAGCTGGTACACTCTACCGTGGTCCCACCATTCCTCTTTGAGGGTCCCACTGGTGATCGGGAACACTTTGGTTTTCACCACCCACATTTGTTCCAACTGTTCCACTTCTCGGTTTTCCCATGTTCCTTCTTCCTAATGTTACTGTCAGCGTGGATTACCACATCTATCACATCTATCATCTATCATCTCCATGCCAACACCACTATGGTAGTCAAAAAGCTGCTTTTCAGTGTAGAACTTGAGATCCAACAGAATTTTTGCGCTGTTGCGCTCAACCATTTTGATTGTGCACAATGCGCATGAGTGTGATGCATCGCAGTATATCATTCTGTAATTTAATAATTAAAATCTTGGTTGTCAAACCCCTTTCTACTGAATGTAACTGTAATCTGATTATATGATTTTTTTTCTGTATCTGGAATACAGGAAGGAATACAGTTACCTTTTTTGTATCTTAATTAAGTAACGGCGTCACTTGTATTCCAATACTTCCCAAGCCTGGTTATAGACTCTATTGCATTTGATTAATAATACATTCTCATAAATGCATTTTTTTTTGCATATGCAAAGGTGGCTCAGGTGGTTGAATGTTTGTCCATTATCTGAAGGTTGGTGGTTCAAACCCCGGCCACTGTGGTCCACATGTCAAAGTGTCCTTGAGTAAGATACTGATCTCCAAGTGGCTCCCAATGGCTGTTTCATTGGTGTGTGGATGATGGCATGAATGGTTACTGCTCCTGATGAGCATGTGGTGCCTTGCATGGCAGCCACTATCATCATGTTGTGAATGTTTTAGTGAATGGGTGAATGATGACTTGTCTTGTAAAAGCGCTTTGAATAATCAAGTAGACTAGAAAAGCGCTGTATAAGTACAGTCCATTTACCATTTACATAGATAACACATACAATGATAATGAATGTACAATATTATAATATGAGTCGTTCCTACCTTACTGAGTCTCTGAGGTGTATATGATATATGTTAAGCCTCACCTCTAATTCAATATCAGTCAAGATCATTCATAGGACACATTCGTTTAAAATAATTATATATGAAATTATATATAATTATTAATGAACCTATTATGTACGTTCATTTTTTTTTAACTGTAGGTATCAGATAGTAATTTGGGCCTTTATGTGTTTCAATTAAGCATTATGAATGCATCACAATTTCATCAAATACATTAAGTCTCAATAGAAACTGTTTCAACCCTGTTTGTGTCAAATCTTCCACTTATCACAACATTCGTTCATATTTTCCCCCATATTTTTGAATATTTAAAATGGTTAAGTTATATCTTGTATTTTACATTAACAAATTAAAAGTAAACCGAATGCAAAATTTGCAAATTATTTAATGCTTTAATTTTCATATTCTCATTATAGGAACATTCAAATTTGAGGACAACCTTATTATCACCATTGCTTTTCTGTTGCCCTTTATTTCCTTAATTTTTTTCAGTGAATCATCATCTACATATCTTTAGAATAGTTATTATTGACTCACATGAACAAAGGTTTTATTCTGCGCATGACTTGAATCTTTGTCTAACGGCTAGCGTCTTACAGGGTTTATGGTACAGATTACCTCCTTCTTTCGAAAGGAAAGGGGTGCCAAGAAATGCTGGAACATGGATTTGAAAATGGTGGCCTTGTGGCAAAAAACTATAAGCTATGACATCAAAAGAGGACAGCTTAGGGGAAGATTGCAAAAGTGGACGAATTTCAAAGGCAAGAGGTCAAGAGCACTCTATTTTCAATCATAACATGGGGAATCTGTTCAAGTTGGCTGCTATAACCCATATCAAGGACATGTTTTTGAAAATAACCTCCCCGGCAGAGGAACTAAATCTAGTGCACAAAAGAAAGAGCTATTCTCAGCAAAAACTCAGAATCCTTTTAGTCATATCAGGCCTGGAAATGTCTGCTCAGGATGCCTTTGTGCACATGGGGATATATGTGCTTCATGGCTATGTGCATGCATGCAAGCACTTTTCAATATGACAGAGCATCTTCCCAAAGCAGAACACTTGTCTACATCTCTCCCACAAGATATTATAAATCACGTGTGATAGGAAGTACTTCCTGAAAGCAATGACATGACATCATCTTCTAAGGTTGTTTGAATAAATGATATTGAAAAAAATCTGTAACCTCTGTGTCACCATAATTGTGTCTTTAAGATTTATTTGCCAATCATTAGGGAATCAACAATTACACACAGAAAAGCATATACAAATGCACCCACATTAAAAATGTCCTTTTGTTGTTAGACTTAATTGTCACTGTCCTTGGTATTATAGAGCAGGGGTACTCAAATACAAATGTTAATGGTCCAAAAAATACAAATACCAAATGTTAATGGTCCAAAGAGTCAAAGGTCCATTTATTATAGTCGGTCAATCCACAAGCCATAATACTGTTATATTCAAAGCAAAATATCCTTTTCATTCAAAACAACAACAAAAATACGTACAAAAATATAATATAATGCCATTTCCATTTTGAAATAAATTCAAATAAATACTCAAATAAAACAAAACACTCCATTGAATGCTTTGGTAAACAAATATATCAAGATCTCAGGAATCAAAGTGCAATGAAAAACAATTTATCGTGTCTGTACACTGCTGCTTAAAGAGATAAAAGGCATCTTGTGCTTACCCAACACCCACGCCACTCTGAGTGAGCACACTGTTGCTTTTTGTTGTTGTTTTAGTGTAGAGTGTGTGTTTTTGTTTGGTCAGCACGTGTAAATGGGCTGCATCTCCATGCCAACGATGCGCTGATAGGCTGTTACTGGGTACATGGTGGGTTTACGTGGGACACTTTTCTCCTTTCCGAATTAAACCCTTCAAAATTGCAATGTCAGTCACCTGTTTCCATAACTTGTGTTGTGTTCCCAAACATGCATTGACTCATCTAATCAGAAACACTTTCATACATTCGCAGACGATCCACACTCCCGTTCATAAGGTGGTGCTAATGCTTCGGTGAGTTGGCCACCTTCCGCCAACAAGCGCCAAGAAGAAGATATGACAAAGAGGACCTCCGCATAAGTGACTATTCGCCCATCTAACCGTCCAAATATGTTCAAATATTTCAATGTTTCAATGAATAAATTACTCTCCGATGCAGACTGTTACTGTTTGGAAGTCGCCGTATTTAAAATGCATCGCAGCGCTGAAAAAATTGGGCATGCGCAGATACAACTCAAACAAAAAGCTTTCCGATTCAGCGTTTACATGCAGTGACTGGCTATCGGAAAGGCTTTCTGAAAGGGTTTTGACTACCTCCTTGCAATGGAAAGAAATCTAATTTGGAAAGGGGTGTTTATATGCAACATCTTCTTTCCCATTAGACGTCTTTTCTGCTTCATATGTATATTAAAAGTGAATTAAATAGCCCATCCTTAAAAAGCTGGTTCTCAAAGAAACTGTATTTAAAATGCATTCATATTTTGAATATTAAATAGACAATTATTGAGGTATTGTATGGCCTCTATGGATTATAAACTGTAATGTACATTAGAACACTAAATTGCAAGTAATAATGTAAGTTATGATGCTGTATTGCAGCTGAGACAGGGTGAGTTAACTGTGAAGTAGAATGGATCTGAACTGGACAATACATGCTTAGAATATTAATGTGCAGGCACAGAACTCCCACCTGCCATATGCAGTACACAGCAGTTTAGCTCTGCGATGCTTTATCTGCAATGAATCGACTTCTTTTTGGATTTTCACCATCTGCTCTGTGTCCCTGCAGATTCTGCTGATTTATGGAACCCACTCTGTCTGTGCTTGCTCCCTGGCTTTTTCTCTATTTTGCAAATTTATGGCTTTGAATTAAGAACAATAGGAGCAGTGACCATCGCCTTACCACCCATTCCCTTTGCTGCTGGAAACAAGGTGGTTCATCAGGCAGGGAAGTTGTGCCAAATTCTTGTGAGTGGAAATTCATCTAGGGGTGAATTGGAACATAAACATCAAAAAGGGAAGAAAATGGGGTCAGTAAATTTAGGGATGGGATTACATCACAGTGTGTGGAGCAATTGAGAGTAGCAGAGGCAAACTAAAATAACCCACTGCAGCTGGACCAAATCTCCACATAACGCCAGTGATAAAGTCTCTTGAGAGGGTGGCAGCTGTTATTTATGTCTACCACAGGGACCCCCTCAAAAAAGTCGAAGGTTTTCGTGAAAAGGTTCAGTGAAGCAGCAATGACATGTACTAGCAAAACATTTTCCTTTCTTTTCCTTATTCATACTGATAAAATCCAACTGCAACAAAAAAAAGGAAACAATTCTATAGCCTACTAGAGATCTCTACCCCAGACTGGGAAATAGAATGAGCAAATAGCGCTCTCCACCTTGATTAAGTGGTACTTTCCCCACATATGTCTCTAAAATGAAATGCATTTCGGCGATCTAATTGTGCTCTCACAGTTGCCTCGCAACAACACTTTATTGCAGCCTACCCCACACTACTGTTAGTGAGATTTGAAGAAAATGTTACAGACTCAAGCAATTATGACAAATCAGTCACAGAGGGGAGATAACCGAAAGGAGGAAGTACATTTATATTCCACTGATAATTGAACTAACACAGGCAAAAATAAAGAAAAAAAACATGTCTTGCCTGAGATGAACCACCGCATTTATTCTTGATTGCGTGGATAACATAGTAGCATATGTCCAAAACCACTTCTGAGAAACATGTCAGAGCACATTGGATGTATTTATGTTTTACGTCTCTTGGGGACAAACACATTTACGCTTCCACTGAGGGATCTTTTCTCTCTCTCTGTTAATCTCTTTCTTTGTTCTATACCTTTTGGGTCTGTTCAGTGGAAATCATACAGTGGATAACATCATTTGACATTTACATGCATGAGCAATGAAGAACTGCAGTGTGAACAGTGTCATTTTCATCCACCCAGCAACTCTTTTTCAGGCTCTTTGAATGGCGGGCACTCCTCTGGGCGTATTTTCAGTGTGACCAGTTAAGGAAATGAAATTTGCTCTGGCATTCATGCCTTTAGTCTTGTATTGTTCAGTGGAATATTTACAAAAAGAGGTAGAATGCAAATTCTTCAAAAATGTGAGCATTTTACCCATTTTTATTTGCCCCCCTGATGCCTCCAGAGAGGTGAGAGACTAAATATATAAGACAAAGAAAGTGCTAAGCGAGGTAAACCGAGTCTGTGGTTTCCCATCCATAAAACCACAGAGTAATTAGAGAAAGCCCTCGAAAGACAATTTGCAAGTTGACAAATCAATCAATCAATCAATGATGAATGACTGAATCAATCTTCATCTGTTAATAGTCACACTTGCATGAAGCAGCAGTGGTGGATGTGCTGACAAATTTCTTGCCTGTGCAAACAAGCATCATTATTCAGTTTGGTGCAACTGTGATGCTGGATAAAGAGGCAGAATCCTCCATTTTGGTTTTCATATCTGCTCAAATACCCCTCTTATCGAACATATGAAAAAATTAGAACAACTCTTTTTAAATGAATCTTAAACAGAGATGCTGTATAATAAAGATTATCAGTGCAAATCTTCCATTCCTTGTGGAAATTTAAAGGTGACCTCTGCACATTAAAATAACAAATTGCAGAGGAAAATGCCCCCCCAAAATAATTAAACTGTCACAATGTTTATATTTCCCCTGCTGCGGAATCCTGAAGCAAATTCATTTATTTTTTTATTTCATGCTAAACTTAATTGCCCCTCGGTCAGTCAACGTGCTTCATTTATTCCAATTGCATGTCAGAAAACCTCATACTTTAATATCTGGCTTTGCTCTTGTGCTTCCTGTGAAGCCTTATTAATTAGTTTGCTTTATAGCAGAGACAGTCCTTGTTAAGGAGCAGCTCATAAACCACCCCCGCATTGCCGCTGATAGCTAGGCAGCTATCAAATAAACCTCAAGGCAGAATTCCTGCACCGCTTCACATGACAGATGCAACTAGCTCCCCTCTGCTGCTTCTCTCCCTGGCTTGCATTGATCCATCCCCTCCCAGTATAGATTTGAACACAATAATTCTGCAGCCAGGTAAATTGGAATAACTCTGGCCATTAGTGAATTAGTTTGCTCTTTAAAATCAGCCATTGATTCCCAAGCTGAGCTGATTGCTGGCTGACCAACAAGATAATTTAATTATCAAACAGTGTTGTTGTTTGCTCAGCCATGTTTTTTGAAGGTCAGTGAGCCACTGCAGTCCTTTGTAGAGAAAAAACAACGGCAAAAAAAACAACAGGACCAAGGCGAGAGATTGGAGTGAAAAACCCCCCGACACCAGTACAAACAAAGTTAGCTACGACCAGCCTTCCCATTCCTCTGTGTCTTTCCAGTAATTATAGGTGGCAGACCATTACCTCACCTTTCCAGACATGGCTGTGAGCTGTGCAGTAACGATACTGCTTAAGCATAATTAGATGATGATGCAACTCTGCTCTTCTCATTCTGTAATTCACCTGTCTCACAAACCATTTGGTACTATTGAGGTCAGATTACTATAAATGGTCAAATGTGAAGCTAAAATAACCCAGATTTGTCTGAAAATGAATTTACTGCCAACCACCTATTACTTTGAGTCAAAGGTTTCCCTTTACTATGCACATTATATCCGTATCACTGGGAATTAACTATCTTCAGAGTTAGCCATGCTGATAACACTTCAGAGAGAAAACTCCATCTGCTTCTCCTGCTTGTCCATTGAAAAATAAAGTAGAATATGAATATTACAGACTGGTGACCATATGGGTGACCAGATGTCCTTTACAAGCTATGGATGCATGGAGAGAGTAGAAATACAATGTATCTGCTCTCATTCCCTTGAGTCTACCTGTCTCCCCACAAAAGCCTTCATTCTTCTCTGATCTCTCGTCTCCTTGGGATTTAGAATACAAAATAAGGAGAACAACCCTCCCCATTCTTATGAACTTTGAAGAATAAAGAGGGACACTTAGGGACCCACACAAGGGAGAGAGGAATTGATTGGCAAAGCGAGTGACGGGACCAGAATGGAGATTGAATCCCCTTGAATGAACCAGAATGGAGGAGGAGCTGCAGCATGAATAAGGCTGTTTAAAAAGAGGATGGAGGAAACAAGCATCCCTTGTCCTGTCCTGTGATTTCCTGAAGCAGACATCCTCCCCTTTTTAGCTTGCTTATTCAAGGGTAACATGATCTGCTCTCTGTCTCTTCCCCTCTGTTTCACTAATTCACTCAGCAAATAACAATTATTGTCAAAAATAAATAAATAAAAATCAGAAGAGAGACAGAATATGGCAACATGTACAGCATTCCATCTTTGCAGAATGCATTTAAGATTTGGGAACCGTGGAAGTTTTAATGTAATGCAGCAAATACCCAAATACCTCAAAATGGAAGGAGATATATATATATATTTTTTTTCTTTCAGTAATCACACAGCCACTCTTAAAATGAGAAAAAGGTGCTGTGTCTTTGCAGCGATTGAAGGGGATTGATTATAAAAGCCCTACAAAATAAGGCTTTTAATATTAGGGTGGAGATGATGATGTTGGTTTAAATCCCCTTGGTGGTGTTGGTGGTTCACTTCATAGCCTCTGTCATCTACCATTTCCTCTTATTGCAAAAGGCTGCTTTTTGTCATTCCATCCTAGTGAGGCAGACAGAATTGAACTCTCAATCAAACATTGCATTTTGCATTTGCAATTCCAAAACATTTGCAAAGACTTTTTCAAAGTCATTGCACTTATCAACTGTTTTATCATCAAAATTCTTTGATGTGGCAATGACGACTTCATAAACAAGCATTTGCTTTGGTCTTCATGTTGGGAGACATTTAGTTTAATGGTACAAGACTTCCTAAATGTATTGAACTAAAGTTTGCAGGTATATTTGCGATCATGCTTCTAAGTAATACAGAACAAGACTTCAGCTGGTGCGGTTGGTCAATGGCTGTGGCTACCGTCACCTGGTGCTGACTGTCGTCAGACTCACTATGACATATGCTCAACCTTTAATAGAAGGATAACCTTAATCTATGTATGAAACCAAAATTTATATTTTTGTCTTGATTTCAACACAGCACAAATGATAATATCAGATCTAAAATGGAAATTGATTGGAATAGGAATTGAAGCAGACTCAATAATGTAATTTTCTTTACAAAGATATCAAATTATCTTCAGCGGAGATCTAAGAAAGCATGGAACCATAATACTTTTAATGAAGCAGTGGTCCTCTTTCAATATCCCACTCTGACCTTGATATATGTGTGACATCCTTTGTTGTAGTGTAGTTCTCTATGGGTTAGGCAGAGATTGGGTTTATGTTATCCTCAAATACACCAATCAGCTTTAACCTAATAACCACAGAGAGGTGAAGTGATGAAAAAAAATGATTAGCATGTAAAATCGATATCCTCAGTAAGGGGCAGGGGTTCCCACGAGGCAGCAGCCCTTCAGGCCTCTGGGTGTCTGTGTGGTTCTTCAGGAGTCCCCTTGGCTAACCAGGGCTAACCAGATCCAAAAGGCGTTCTTCTTCAGATTGACGACTTCCTTTACCGCTAGTAACCACCAGCGGGTTCTCTGATTGCCGTCACAAAAGGCAGAAATAACCCTCTGCCACGGCTGCAGGCAGCTGCCACCACAAGATAGGACTCTAACATGGCCCACTTGGACTCCCTGTCCCCGACCTCCCCCAGGATATGCCAGTAGTTCCTACGGAAGTGCGAATTGAAGATCCAATAGACATGGGCCTACGCCAGACATTCCCAGTTCACCCTCACAACTCGTTTGGGTCTCCCTCACAATAGCTGGCAATAGCTTTGGCAATTTTCTTTGCGATCACCAAGTCAGTTGGTCCGATACCGATTTTGTCTGATTCTGATATTTTTTCTTGAACATTTTAAAACCATAATTGACAACAAACATACACTCATACAGCGGGCTCGTGGCTCGCTCTGCGCCCTCGCTAGCTTTAGCCGCTCTGCCAACGTTAGCTTCTTGAAACTTTTTATGCTCCTCGGGGTTATTGAATTTAAAGACTCTGATTAAGTTTGTTTGGCTCAACATCTTTGGGTTTACCCCTTCCGCAGCTTATTTTGTCCTCACAGGTGGGACATTGGAAGCTTTGTGTTATCAGGTGTTTTCTGGTTTGCTGATAAATATTTGTAGCCATAGTGGCTCATATTTGGTATGCGTGTATGGCAAATGCGTGTTTCATGAATGCTAAATCAGCTTCATTGAGGCTGCTCGCCCCGCTCGATTTTTGTTCACATGAAAAAAGGCCTCCTGGTGCCCACCAACCGGCTGGCCAGGCGCTCCTACCAAGTACACTTATGAGCCACCTTATGCTCGAACATGGTATTTGTGGAAAGTCCATGACTAGCACAGAAGTCCATGACTAGCACAGAAGTCCATGACTAGCACAGAAGTCCATGACTAGCACAGAAGTCCAATAACAAAGAACCAATAAGCTTTAGATAAGGCAGACCTTTTCTTTCAATCACACCGCTCCACATTCTCCATCGTTGCCAACATGTGAGTCAAAGTCAACCAGGTGAAATCTAGAGTGCTCGAATGGAGCCCTTTCTAAGACACAACCCAGTGACTCCAAGAAGCCCGGACACTCTGGACACATGAACTATAGTTAGGTGCGTAAGGCACAGAAATTAGTCAGAGGCTTCTCTCCTACAACTTGTAGTCGCATGGCCCTCTTGTTCTCTGGAGAAACCTCCAACACATAGGCAATCAAACGGGGACTTGTCAGTATTCCCACATTCGCCCGATGCCTTTCACATGGAAAGGAGCAGCCCAGCCCTCCTCCAGGATTTTAGTTCAGGAACCAATGCTCTGGGTAGAGGAGGGCCATACTGATACTTACCTTTAATCAATGTTCTGCTAAAGTTAGTAAAAGAGGGATAACTGCACAATATCGCACTATAAATATGTTGGGTTATAACTTAACTGAAAGGAGTAAAGGGAGTTTCAAAATTCTGAAAGAATTACTAAACTTGTTAATAATATTACACATGATTTCTTGACAAACCATCTGCATTGAGAAGAGAGGTTTGTTTGAGCTAAGAGGGAATCTCCGTACGTCAACCTCCATCAGTCACAACCATTTCTTTCAGGAGCTGCAGATGCTTTTTAATCCTCAACACTGGCCATAGTGAATCCCCCCTTCGAGTTGTTAATATGTCCCTGTGGTTCCCTGCCAAACTATTTGGCTCATCTTTGGTGGCATTGACCTGCATCCCATATAATACAATGTGCTGGGCAACTATGATTATATCCCCGAAAAGTAGGGGAAATTATTGAATCGCCATCACCACCATTACATCTACTGACAAATGCGCCACCGCCCTGTCCGGCGCCGCAGGACCTTTGTGTTCATGCAATAACACAAGAACCATATCATCGATCACTTTCAAATTTTATACCTAAATATCCTTAGTGCGAGGAAGAACTGAATTGATTTGGGGGAGGATCAGTTGGATATTTCTGACACTAGGAGAAGGTTTATTGCCAAAAGTCTGGGTCCAAAAATAATAAAATAACAACATTTTCAAGCATTGGTGTGATTTTTTTCTAGATTTGGTGCGTATTAATTAACTCGATGAAATATATCATGTTTAAATTATATAGTCATTTTATAGTATATAGTATTTTCATAGCTTTTTTTTAACAGAAATAACAATGGGCATAACTTTACATTTAATTTGAAGAGTTCCATCAGGGCTATTGCATCTACAAGGAAGGGGATAAAGGACTTTTCGGGGATATACACTGGCTGTCGGGGACAACAGCATAGGTTTAGTTAACCTGCTTTATCTCCTCCGACGCTAGTTCCGCTTCACCTGCCCTTAATGGCTTGTGCCCACTGCTACATAATTACTTTTGGTGAGTCGGCCCGTTTTTCTTGTGAATACAAATTTACTCTTACTCTCTTTTTTTGTGGCTGAATGCTCCAGACTGTCCTCTTTTTACCTGATATTTTTGTTGCAATTTAGAGTCTGCACCTTTGAAAGGGCAGAATAAGAGTTATTCCAGATTCCTAGTCACAACTCACTTTCAACTGTGCAGCTTGAGCTCTGAATCACATTGCTCAAACCCCAAAATTGCCGACCCATTTTTGCACCCCATGTGCACAGTGTTTTTCTCGGGTATACATTAATTCGCTTAAGTGGGGAACTTATATTGCAGTGTGGTGGGTATGCAATATAACTTAACTGGTTAATATGCCAGCCTCTCTTCCAATAATGTTTTTACTACACTTAAAGAACAAAAAACATTTTGTTTTCAAAAATTTTCTTTTTTTAAATTATTCTAATTATAAAGAAGATGATGATGGTCATCAAGAGTGGCCATGCTAACTCATATCTTTTAGTATACTGCTTTATTATTTGCGGCTGATTAATGACTAACTCCATTTTTGCTTGAAAGTGTAATCATGCTCACCTGAAAAACCTACAAAGCAAATAAGCAAAGCCTGGTATTTTATGGCAAAACAAAGATCTTGAATAAAGAAATTTGTCTTCGACAAAGAAGCATTGAGGATTTCCTCTGAGCGTGTGTGACTATATGAATGTAAATGTAATCACCGTAGCAAGTTTCAGGGATTTAGATAGCATTAAGACCTTTGGTGCTGGAAATAACCGAGACCCTGATTTAACTGAAGAAACAATTTTCGTGGTAGAGTGTGGATACATAATAAAATGGATGCTCAGCGAGTATTTGTGATTGTAAAGAGCAGAGTCATGGATTCATTAATGAAAGTTATACATGAGAGTTTCTATGGGTTCATAATAGGGCTGCGCAATATTGTGAAGAAGTCATATTGCGATGATAGTGAACAATATGTGACTCATGATTCGATTGTGATATAGTGGTAATCAAGGAAATGCACACATCTCGGATCCTATTGAAAATTGTATTTCTCAGTACAAACATACAAAGTTAAACATGCAGAGAATAATACACGACAAAACTACTTGTACAGTACGGATTTCAACACAACTTAATATTTTACTAGATTAAATAAATAGCAATAACAAAAATGTCTTCTTCAAAAATAAAAGCATTTTGCAAACCATCAGTTCTACAATAACAATAACATTATAATAAAATTCTAAATTTCAAAACAAGATATTTGGAATGAAGTTGAAGTCTGTGGTGATTTCAAGAAACGCTTAACGAACTGTCACTGTCACTGAGTGAATTTATCTACTAGTTTTAATGGATTTTCTATGAATATTGTGTGACAAGGTAGTGTAATGATAATGAACACAGATTTAGTCACTCAGTCTATTCCTCATTTTCCAGTAGCTTAAATATCCAATATTGGCTGTTTTATCCGTTTGAAGAAAAGAACGGCGAGTTCCACTGGGTGAGATGTTGAGATGCACGGCTTGAGAATGTCATTCAGATAAATCATTCAATAAAAGCACAGATAATCTGAGTCTCTCAGTCCTCTCCTGAAGTCATTTCATTAAATCGTAGCCTTTTGTCATCACGATTGGCGATTAGATTAATCGTGCAGCTCTAGTGCGTAATTACAAATTATGTCTGTGATATCTGTATGTAGATCGTATGATCTAATCTAGATCTGTTTAGATCTTTTGTTTGCCACTGACTTCTCTCTATATTCACTTAATCTCTTATTTCCTTCTCAATTGTTGCTATAACTTTAAATCGGTGCTGTATTCAGCTGCCGAAACCAGAACTCCCTCAATGGATTGTGGAATTTTCATTCTTGAACAAACTCACTGGCTTTGAGGCTTGTTCATAACCTTTTAGTCTTTTGTATCTTTCCAAAGACCTCACTATCTACTCACACCCACTTCTTTCATATCCTCTTCTGCCATTCCGCTTACAGCTCACCATCTATCAGCTTCATTACCAATGAGGTCTTATGCCTGCGGCCATTCTCCTCGCCAACTTTTGAAGTCTCACAAGACAATTTCAAATATTAATTTTCTGTACACCCTGATGTCTTGGCTTGTTACACCTTTTCAAAAGTGCTTGGTTGTCATATCAGATTAGATCCTGACAGTGATGGTTATAATAAAATAGAGTTTTTCCTGACAATAGTAAACCAAGTTATTTTATTTTCTCCTTAATTTACTGTAATTCACATATTACATATGTAATATATTTTACAATGTGATAACAATCACTCTTCCAACACTCTTCAAACACTGTTTGGCATATATCATACAAATGTTATATTTTTCCTTTCATTTCGACAATTTGCAGCCAAGCAGTCCATCGTCTATTAAACAGGCACAGATTAAACCCATTAAATTTTCTCTGCCCCTTTATGATCTGTTATTGTCTAATAAACCGTGAAAAGGGGCCACATTTTTGCATACACTAGCACTTGCTAGTGCAGTGTTTGGTGATTCATGCCCAGGAGCCAAAGTTCTTAATGCAATTACTGATGAAAATTGTTTCTTTATCAGTGTGTGAGAGACATCATTTCACTGCTAAGTGGATAATGTTCAATGTCAGAGCACAATGATGAAATGTGACATTTTTATGTTGTTATAATTTATTCAAAAAGATTGGATGATATTATTTGGTTTTCCTCAGCATTATATAGTTGTAGCTTCTTGGTTTAATGTTATTGTAAATGGAAGTAAATGGGATTGGATGGGAATGTATATCAAAAATGTCATTCCCAATATCAGCTTCAGATCATTATTTACACGCACTCTAAGCATCTCAATTGTTTAGATACCGTGTGCCTAAAGGATACAATTATGTCATTATGTATACAGTTAAAACAAATGGTCATATTTAGTATTTTTATACAATTTCTATAGATCCAAGGGTAGCTAGACATCACTCAGAGTGTAAACTCCTGCCAAGGCATCTCAGCAATAGTCCTATAATAGTTTAACCTTCACACTATGACTCATTGCAAGTGAATTTGGAATCACAATTATTGCATTTGTTGTCTGAATTTAAATTTGATTTTACTGAAGGTGGTTCTCATTCGAATTTAGTTAAGATATGCTAAATTTGACACCAGCTTGACAGCACATTCTCAGCTACAATTTGCCCACTGATTCAAGTTTTGGGCATTATTTGTTTTCTTACTCTAGCAAACTTCATATGAACCTTCTAAAGCATTTGATTCATTATATATGAACTCAGAGGCACTCATCATGTGTTTCTCCCTGAACTGAAATGTTAAGGAATGCTGATCCGGATCACCATCAGGCCTCAGCCTAATCCTAAATAAAATATCATCAAAATCTTCAAAACGTTTTGATTAATCCGTCCACCGAACAGACAATTAAGTAAACCAACGCTGGCAAAAACACCTTCACCTTCAGAATGTATTACAAATATATCAACTGCCCCTAACCTACTATTCTAGCAGAACAACCTCGATGTGTATTTGACTAAAATGGCAACATTTTGTATCACAATATTTTTAATAATTCATGAAGCTGAAAATCAATATTTGTGCGTTTCCTCTGGCAGTAATTGACACCCCTGGAAGAAGGGAGATGGTATTCTTTCACATTAGTGACTGGGTGTCATAATGTATCTTACAGCAGGCTCCTAACCTTGTCAGAACTTTTCATGACACCAATTAGCTTTAAAAAGGACGGCCAGACAGCTAAGTGTAGATCTTGCTCATTTGCAAATGGGGTTACAATCTTAAGCCAGAGAGGCCCGATCTGTGCGGTTTTCTAAGAAGCTCCATTGAAGGAATTTAGACAGAGCAAAAAAAAGAAGTACACATCATGTCAAAGTAAAGTGACTGTGACAGGGGCGCTGTCTTATTTGTTCAGTACAACACAATTAAGCTAACTCTATGACATGTTCTTGTGCTGATAGACTAGACTCTGTCATTTAACAGCTCTCTTGGTCTGTCTCCATCCCTCCTTCCCTTTTCTTCTCTTTCCCATCAGGTCTCCATATAATGGAGCGAGAATGAACAGAGAGCGGCTTAAGAAAAAGCATGAACTGGAGGTTTATTGAGGTCATCTGCTTCCTGTTTATATGGGACCATATAACAGTTCAGTCTTCCCGCCAGGATCCGTTGGCCACTGAACAACATGTCAGCAAACAATATGACTGGCTCATCTCTGACCGAGGACCTTTCCACCACGCTCGGAGTTATCTGTCCTTTGTGGAAAGATTCCGCCAGGGATTTACGACCAGATATAAAATTTATAGGTAAGTTCATTTTTAGCCTCTATTCTGATTCCACAGTCTCACTGCTTTTTTGAGAGTCTGACTCCTTTTCCTTTTTTGAGAATTGATTCGCAAAAAGCTTCACTGTGTACACTTTTGACCCATTAAATGTTTTATATTAACTCGTTGCCGCTTATTATTATATTGATGATATACTATAATTTCACTTTCCTTAAGTTTCATATTTCATTTTTACTCCCTCAGTAAAATGCAATGCAAAAATAATTCCCTAAACTTCATAAAACTGAAAAAGTACAACAGACGAACAATAGATTTAGATTTTAATATGGATATATATAGCTTGAATAATAATGATTGAATGAGAATTTGCTTACAGACTGCTGCTAGCTTGTTATAGGTACTGTGTTTGCAGTAATGGTAATATTAAGTGATACTGTTGGATGCATGTAATTGGGAAGTTTAGCCAAACATGTAAACAAAAACAAAGAACACTGGTTTGATTTTTTAAAAGTAATCTGCAGAATTTTTTTCCCCCTAGAAATCGTGCATTCATGCAGTTGGGTTACTTGTAAAAGTTAATTTGGACAGCAACCACTTGAGTCACCACGCATTATGGAAAATGCAGACTGGAAACTGACATAACTCTGACTGCATCACTTGGTTGATTTTGCTCAGAAAGTCTTTGGAAAAACACCAAATTACAGTTTTCCCAGGTAAACTAGCCATGAATATCTGTGTAAAATTAGTAGAGGGCCCCTTTAAATCAATAGAGAAAAGATTCCATTTTACAGCTCCAATCACAAGTTATTTAAGTCAAAGAAGCTTCACCTTAAATAATCCACCCTAACAGTTTTATTTTGCTACTGGACAATGTACAAAAAAATACTGCTGCCAGCATCTTCAGCTACATTATGGTACATCAAATACATCTTATTAGTTCATAAATAGATCCTTCTTGTTTTTCCAGTGTTTCAATTATACACACATTTACTCAATAACGGCTAGATATGCCATTAAATGCAAATTCTTTATATTCGGTTTCAGTGTTTTATAGCATATACAACTATCTCCATCCTTTACACAGAATTCTGTCGGTGCCCATCTTTTATCTACACTAAATTCAATAATTGCAACATGGTTTAAAATTCCCACCCTACGTTTCTCATTTGGAGCTCCCTTCATCTCCACATATGCCACACATGGAGATAAATTAGATGACTCGAACGCTTCTCACTCAGAATTATGCACTTTGATTCCTTGCATACTTCTGTAGTCTCCTAGCTAAGAAGTATAGAAAGACTGAAACAGAGTAAGAGACTAATTTACCGCATTCCTTTGCCAATACTTTCACAGAGTTTGTTCTCTCTATCCCGACTCCATCTCCTTTGGTCTCTTGATGTACAGCCCCCTTTCCCCACTGCTTTCAGGGAACAGTAAACAGTGTATTCAAATAATGTGTTGCTTGACATAACGGGGATGTTGCACAGAGACACAATTCTCAGAAGCAGAACTTTTGATGCCGCTTCTCACAGACACTGCGTATTCGTAGAGAATTCTGCAGTGTTTTATTAAAACAGTTTTTGTTTGCATGTTTTGGTGCTATTGGGATTCTTGCTTGGCCCAGGTGGCTCCTGCTGTTTACCTGCGTTTTTACAGAGCATTAGTGACATCAAATTCATCAGTCCCCTCCAGATATCCCCATATCTCTTACCTCATGATAAAACAATTAAATAATGAATGAAGGAACTGAAATATATTAAAACTGTAATTTATATCCATCTACTCCTGAAGGATATAAAATGAAGAAAGACTAATGTCTTAGTAATGTGGGTCTATTTTAACCTGAGGAGGTCACCGTGGTAAGAGATGCGGACCTCCAACCTGGCCTGAAGGCGTTCAGAGTTTCAGATACATACTTGATAATTTTACATTTTCGGCATCTTTTTTTTGGAAACACCTCACTACGATAATTCTTAAATTTGTTTTATATATTGTGCAAAACTTTTACAGCTGCGGCAAGTAGGCGTCGTACAGTGCTTCCGTTGGGTGTGGAAAATGAGTCAATTGATGTGCTAAATGTTCTGTGTCATGAGAATGTGCATGGAGCTGGAATCAGTTACCCTGATTTAACAAAGAAATAACAATCATTCAATAACATCATTGCGATACTCATACTTTCTCACAGGGTTTTTTGGTTTTATTTAGACAGCTTACCAAATGAAAACCTTTTGATGGCTTGCTTTGTAGTTTACCCCTGTGCAAGTTGTCAGACAAAGTTAAAGATTTTTTGTTGTTATTTCTTCCTGCTTTAGATCTCTAAGAACTCAGAATATCAAAAGTTTAAAAACAAAATTTGTTTTGCGAAAATTTTTCTTTTATCTTGACCTTACCTTCCTCTTCAACACAGTCCTATTGGTGCCGTTAATACATCTCTAGGTTTGTTTTCCAACTAAAAAGAAGTATCGTAGAAGAAGAAAAATACCTAATTTTATTACTTGAGAAAAATTTGGTATTTTTCTCAAGTAATACATTTTAGTAAATATAGTAACATAATGGAATTGGCTCATGTGCAAAAAGACTTCATTTGGCAAAGCATTAGTGAATGAAATACATATGTATCGCACAACAGACTCACCTCAAGTTTACTTATATAGCTATTTTCACCAAACATGCAGCCAAAATTACTTCACTGATTTATATTAAGAATGCACAAATTGACAATTAATTAAATGTTTTCAAGGCTTCAGAAACAAACCAAAAAAGAAAAGGATCAAAATCAGAACAACAAACAATAACAATAAAGTAATTGAATGTCAGTAAAAATCAAAATTACATTTTAATAAAGCATTTAAAGAATGGATTAGAACAGTTGAAAAACACAGTGTGTAAAAGTATGAAAATAAATGACGTAGAAGAACAAATGAAAAAAATACTATCCATAAAAAAAAAAAAAAAATCACTTCCATCTAAATTAAGATGCATTTAGATAACAAGGGATACAAGTATAGCTAAGACTACCAGCTGGGATTTAAAGTAAAAGCCAGGCGAAAATGAAAAGTCCTTCATATCCAGGGGCAGACTGTTACAGAGAGTTGGTCCACATCGGCTAAATACTGATTCCCCATGTGTTTTGTTGAGACATTTGGGAAAACCAGGAGGCCAGTTAGAGTGTGAGGGTTAAGTGAGGTGTAAACGTGATGCATATTTGTAACACTTACCAGTGAGACAGGCTGAATTAATGGGAAGCCTGTTTGAAGACTGCAAAATAGGTGCGGTGCGATCATATAGACCACTTTAGGCATGGGTGTTAGATTTTCTACTAGTCTGAGTGTCTTCCAACGACTTTCACTAATTAGGACATCTTCAACCTGAAAGGAGGTGAAAATGAGTTACATCAGCTGGTTTAGTGTTTGGTTGGAATGAAATCATGCATACCCTCGGTCCTCATCAGCTGATGATTGCCCAGCCGTGCTCTACTCTAACCAGCAGTGAGAACTGAATTGCTTTATAAATTTCCCTAGGGACTCTCTCTGCCTCAATGATTTAGTGGTTGAAAGTGTTTGAATCATCTTTGCAGGGAGACAAAGCCTCCGATCGTTTTGGTTTTTCTTATCAAGAGAGATTACCTCAGAGTCACGTCGCGTGGACAATGCCAACCTGATCAACAACAAACAAATCTGCTCCATCTTCAATAACATGGTCGCTCTGCCTAATTTTGAAGGATAAATACAGATTTAGGACGTGCCAGCGACTTGTCTGCTGTTCTGAAAAGGTCACAGTCACTTCAAGGAAATGACGCGCTCCAAGACACCATTTATTCTCTCCCTCCAGACAGAAACTGTTCGGACATGTTTTCCATATGTAAGCATCACCACTCTGTAACTACCGATTGATATCTTCAAACAGGATTCTTTCTTTTCTTTACAGTTATCATATGCGTAAATGTTCACCCCCTGTCTGTTATTCATCAGTCACAAGAGAGACACTCGCTGCCGGCTGCAAACCAGAATCTGAATGATGTGCTCGCTTCACTTAGTGGTGAATTCGATGACCTGTGTTGCTTATACTAGCATCTTTGGTTCTTCTGCTTGTACTCTATTATGGGCTCCAATGTGTTGGGGATGATGTGTGTTCTTTATTTGGTCTTTGTTCAGGGGGCTCTATCTCAGGTTCTTGTGTGCCTGAGTGAAAATCCAATATAAATGCAAATCTGGTCGCCATTAATGCATTTTAAAGGCATCAAATCAACATTGCCCTTAAATGAAAGACGCGAGATGGGGTGTTATTTAAAAAAAAAAAAAATTATGGAAAGGAATAGCTTTGATTAATCGCACATTGAAAAAAACATGTTGAACTGAATGAATAGAAAGCATTTATAGAGATAGTCTTGTTACTGAACCAGGCCTGAACACCGAAAAAGTCCTTACAAGCTTTAGGGTGGATTTACTCAGATCCCAAATACTGAGTGCTAAATTGCGTGCGCATTCTAACAGAAACCAAGTTTGGTTTGCGTGTAGTTTGCAGATGATCTACTGAGAATAATTGCATGAATGACAATCGATGCAAACATGGTGGAGGCAATACTAAATGAGGGTTTTGCGTGTATTCCCGGTTCCCGCCTTCCTACAGAGAGCAAAGTGACTGAAAGTGCAAAATGAAATCTAATGCCATGGAACTGGAGATGTCCATGGCATTAAAGAGGCAAATAAACAAATTGTTGAGCTACAGCAAAGAAATCAGAATATTAATAAAATAAACGCGACATGGAAGTGTATCGGCGAGAAAGTCAATGCTGTGGACAAAACAAGAAGAACAACAGATTCAATTTAGAGAAAATGGCAAGATATGAAAAGAAGAAAAAAGAAAAACTAAAAGAAAATGCTAAATAAAACAGATGGGGGGGGTCGAAGACATGCCTCTGTCTTCTATTGAGCTTCAGGTACCGCTCACTTTCTGTGATGAGCAGAATAGGACACACACATATTTCTCCTGGATATATTTGATTTATTTAGATTATTTATCAAATCAAGAATGAATATGCTTATCTTTGTGATTTGATTTTCAAAGAAAAAAAACCCATCTTTTTTTATGTGAAGAACTTTCATAAGTTCGGCGGATTACGACCGGGCCGCTTGTCAATGCTGTGTCTGGTTTGACGATGGCCCTCTGCGCCCTTGTAAGAGATTGAAGATGTGGCACAGGCAGTGGTGAGGTCTATCAATCCAAGCGGACTCACAATGGAGCAGCCGGGTAATGGAGACGGACATGAGCATAGCACCCACAGGCACGCATGAAAATGTGTCTGGGCGCAATGCTCTGCTTATTAGCACCGTCCTTTCAAACCACCATTATTTGGTTGACATCAAAGTCACTCAGATCCTTACACTTCCCCATCTATCCTGGTTTCATCACAGGCTAGCAAGCTTCACATCAGCTTTAATAGAAAATGTTCCCTCAATGCCTAATATATCTTATTCACTGACTGGTGCAATTTAGCACCGATTAAGATATTCAATGTTATTCTGACTTCCCCTTTCAGTGGTTATGATTTTATGATTAATCAGTGTATATATGTATGTGCAGAATCAGCTAAAACGTGTTTATTCTTCCATATGGTGATATAATGTGTGGCAGCCATCATCAGAAGAGGATGGTCTTCCTTTTTAAGAGGCAAGAGGCAGTTTAAAATATTGAAAGTTATTGGTTGAGGTAAACTATTACCGAATCTCAGTATAATCTGTGTTATCATTTGTATATCTTCTTTTCCTATGATTCAACAGCAGCATCTACAGGCTGGCCAAAAACACTTTGTTTGAAGTGAAAAATAGAAGAATACAGACTTAGCATATCTTCCTCTGGAGGCGGGATCCCCTGCATCAATTGAATGTATTTCAATGTGCTTCCTTTTTCATGATGATCTGATATTGACCAAAACAGTGGACGTCATGCGCCAAGGGAGGAGGTGCTCCCTAACCAGTCAACAACCAAAGTACAATATTGAGATTGCGTTGGTTCAATGAGGATTTCCACATTTCCTCCTCAATTCTCTACCACTGTATGGCGCTTGAGTGGGACGCACCGGTGGTAAAGCGGAGACGGATTGATTATAAACTACTCTCAAATATAATAATAATGATGATAATGAATAAATATTCAGGCCTTTTACCAAAAAAAGTTAATTTGTTCATCTTTAGCTTGTTAGGTTAGCAATTACTTAGAAGCCCTGAAAAGCTTTCCAGCGAGGATGGATTTGGAATCTGGAATGTGTGTGTGTGTGTGTGTGTGTGTGTGTGTGTGTGTGTGTGTGTGTGTGGTGTGTGTGTGTGTGTGTGTGTGTGTGTGTGTGTGTGTGTGTGTGTGCATGTGTGTGTTTGTGTGTGTGTGTGTGTGTGTGTGTGTGTGTGTGTGTGTGTGTGTGTGTGGTGTGTGTGGTGTGTGTGTGTGTGTGTGTGTGTGTGTGTGTGCATGTGTGTGTTTGTGTGTGTGTGTGTGTGTGTGTGTGCGTGTATGTGTGTGTGGGTGTGTGTGTGTGTATGCGTTCATTTATGGTTTGTGTGTGACTGTATCTGAGGGTTTATGAGACTGGCTTATTCTTTCAAACTACACAATAAATCAAAAACAGGCATGTGATGAAGAACACTCACAATACACTGCTACTCTACTTACACTTTACTATTTCAAAATTAAAGCACCTAACATAAAGGCCAAAACTTGGCTCAGTTGGTAAGTGGTCAGTGGTAATAGGAAATTAAAATCCATTAGTAAATTTGCTTAGGCCAAAACCATAATAACAACCATATTATATATGTCAGTCAGGTAACAGTTGACTTTTACAGTAGCTCTTTTTGACTTTTTCTTGTGAAAATGTATTTCATCGCAAGAATCATAAATACATGCCTTATTTAGTTAAAGAAAGCTTTATTACTTTTTAAGGAAATAATTATCCGCCCTCCCCAATTTTTAAACTCATCAGCATCCACTGATAGACATATTCAAAAGAAGAAATTGAGACATTGCATGTTTTTATCAAGCCTTAAATAAAAACTGTTAAAGTCCCCGGCACCTACAGTTCATGTATTACCAAAATAGAAGTTGCTCGAGTTACAAATAAAAATAATGCTGATAATACCCCTGATAGTAATACTATTAATAATGCTATTAATAATGCTTCCTGTGTTATAGAAAAAAAAATAAACTAGCTTATGTTGCATCAACTAATTTTCCCAACACAATATGAAACATTACATGGTTTCTGAAGCTAATACCTAGTGAGCTAAGGAGTTAAGCAGCCTCTTGGTGATTGCACAGCAAGCTACGCTTAAAAAGAGAAAAAACACAAAAACTGGTACATTAGATTAATATACCAGTCTATGCTAACAACTCAACTCTTCTATTTAGCACAATCAGAGGGGGTCAATTATTTTTTTAAATTTGTTTATAAGAATTCCCCTGTTTAGAGCTAATTACAGGCTTACTTGATATTTGAATGAAGCTATCAATAGATAAAAGGAAGAAAAAAAGATCAATAAAAAAATGCAGCAAAAATTTGACTTGGACACAGTAACGATTTTCAATGTGAAAGTGTATTTAGAAATAACGCATCGATTTTTCATGGAAATTAAACAAGATAAACACAGTAAAAACCAATAATGTATGCATATGAGGGGACAACAGTGTGACTGTGATCTGTGGGAGGTAAAGATATTATCACTTAAGAGTGGGGGTCTCTTTAAGGACACAAACCACCTGAGGGAAGAAACTCCTCTTTGTCCTGTCTGTCTTGGCCCCCTGCCTTGATGACTCCAGCAGAGAGACAAGTCTGATGTTGGATTGATTTAAGTCCTTTAGGATAAAGAGACTAGCATTTTTTTCCCCTTTTCTTTTTTTTTTGGCCTGTGGATTTTGTTTTTCCAATTTGATCATATCAACATGTTCCATATGTTCCAGGTTTCCACTTGAAAGGTTTAAAAATGTTTTTGTTTTTTTAACCTTTAATAGCCAGGAATTTTGAGTGAGATTAAAATTCTCACTCAAGAGAATTTAGCGGTCAATCACAAATTGTAAACAAAACAAATGCAACATGTCGGACAATAAAATTAACAGTAAAACACCAAGAGCTGGTAATACATAATGGCATCTCAAGAATTTTCAACCTTACCAAATTCTTTATGATGCTTTTAAACTGGCAGATTGATAGAAGTAAAAAAAAATTCTAGATCCTTTGGTAAACTTGTCCATGTTAAAAGTTCAGGGTAATGCAGGTTTTTACCTGATCTGTCAAACTTAACCTTCTAGCCTTCTTGCTGACAGTTAAATAATAAGATGCCTCTTTCGCAAAAAGAGGCATCTTTTTCGCAGAATTTCTAGTGCCATCAGCCGGTTAGCTTAGCTTAGCATGAATTGGAACCAGGAGTAAGGAACTCATGTCTCACATGTAGAATTTGTCTAACTCCAATAAAACCATTTTGGTGTAGTCACTGGTCAAAAGCTGAAAAAGGTTTGATTTTCATTGAGAGCAGCATTCTGTTGTAAGTTTAATTTTTCTTCCGTTGTAAAAATAATTCCAGAGTTCATTACAGATGATTTGAGTCCCTTGACTCCGAGATAACAGGCTCTGTGAGATCTGAACTCAGAAAATAATGTAGTGTTTTTGACACAATGTCAGGTCAGTTGTTGGAAAAGTGTAGATTTCTTTCTCACACATTGCCTGTAAACTAGAAAGCTACTAGCCCCTTTGCATTCTTTTACACAGCCGATGTATCAAGTGTTGGAGGGGATACTTTCATTCCAACACTTCCAGTTGGTTTCCAGTGTGAGGACATGTCCCATTTGTGTAGATGTATAGTTTGAGATTCAAGATAAGAAGAATCTTTAATGTTCACCTTCAATACCACCAAACACAGACTTTCCATTGAATTTATGATAACTATCGGAATTTCATTCAACATTGATACTGACCTTTGCCTCCAGGTAGTTTCATACCTGTGACAATATATTATATCCAATCAAATGATCGACAGATTTGACATGGTTAGATTTAGTGCAAGCCAATTATGCAAAATCTCAAACTGAACATTACCTCTATAATCGTAATTATTCGTCACAGCAGTCAGTACGAAAACAACTTAATAATAATAATCTGCAGCTGTTGCTGTCTCTAATTTCAACATTTTACAATCAGAACTGAATCGGGCGTCTTATTTCACTTTTATTGAGTTTTTAATCCACATTTTTTCTATTTCCAGTGAGCACGCAAGGACTAATCTGTTGCACTGATATAATTCTTAATGAATTAGCAATGGCTAAACACGTGGGCGGATATGCCTCTCAGCGCTGATATGGGTTTGACTTGTTTCAACCACAAACAAACTGTGACATTTGCTCAACTCTGGTAATAGTTTGGATGAGCCATCTGCAATTGGACAAAGCTAGGGGCAGCAAATTTGATGGAGTTTGCAGATCTGCTGAGAGAGGCTGCAGCAATGTTTAATTTAGTAGGCCGTAGCCAAAGGAATATAAGAAGGATAGAAGCAATCAGGAAGTCCGGAGAGATGAAACAGACTCTAGAAAGAGGACTGAGACATGGAGTATGAGATGCAAACCAGAATTTGCAAAAGCTGTTTGATAAAAAAGAAAAGAACGCAAATGGTAGGTATATGGATGGTGGTCCGGTAAGTATCAAAACAAGTAATGCGGGAGCAGACAGTGAGGTCAAATTCAAGGAGAGGAAGAGCTGCATTGGAGTGGTGGAGGGGATTCACAAAAAAAGTGCACCTCGTCTGCAAAGAGAAAACAACAAAAGTTATCCATTATTAAAGGTCTCACTGCATCTCATTGTAGGAGGTGTTCATCCATCCAAAAATGTCAAACATCATCCTGGACTTTACACTGGTACAATATTATATAGCTGTTTAATATACAGCTATTTCTATTAGCACTAAATGCATATCTAACGTTATTTTGTGAATGGTGTGATCACATTTTGTTTACATTTTCGGTATTTTTCTGATCCATGAGAAGAAAACAGGAGAAAGATTGTGGTGGAATCAAGGTATACGCTGAGTAACATTAAAGGCATCCACAAAAACATGAGTAGAGTAATAGTAAACAAAGTAGAAATAACACAATAAAGTTAAAGTTACTAATTCATTGAAGGTGTCTGCATTTCATTATATCCCTAAAACAGGATACAGTGGTAACTCTGTTTATGAGTGCCTTGCTTTCAGAATATTCTTATTTACGAGCAAAGATTCTTCAAAACATGTTCCTCGCTTTACAAGCGTTTTTTTTGGTCGATTCACGGATTTTTCCCGATATGAGTGAGTACCTATATGTCATTATTTTTGTTTAAATATTATTATATTTTTTATTGATGCTTTTACCTGCTTTTACTTTTGGAGCACTTTGAGATTTGATCCAAATGTAAAGTGCGTTACAAATGAAATGTATTATTATTATTATTATAACTCAAAAACCATTTCATGCATCATTTTCATATCAATTTTCATATCAATTCACATAGACCTTGCAAGGAAGAACTTGAATAATTTCAGGAAATCTCAGCTGTATGTTTCTGACCCTAGAGAAAGCTTTATTTCCAAAACTACTCCATACATTATTTTTCAGCTTAGTCAAAATTGAATAGACTTGTGGAGATCTATATTGTTTCAGATTTAATTTGAGGGGTTCTATTGTATCAGGCAGATTGCTTGTACAACAAGGGGGGTTGGGGACTTTTCGGGTATATATCCTGGCTGTTTGGGACAACAGCATAGGTTTAGTTATAACGCAAGATCTGATATCAACAAGTAAGTGTTAACCCTGGATAGATGACAACTTTGTTTGACCTGGACAACAAATAATATCTCCTCCTAATTACCCCGCCAAGGGGTAGAGAAGGTCCCCCTTGTCCATTTGTTTCGTCATAGCTTAAATTTGCTTATTTTTTTTAGTTTTTTAAAAATATTTTTTTATTGTTCTGCCATTTTCTCCTAGAAGCCTATGATAGAGGTTTGATGTTTATCCATATCAAGGCAAGATTGTTTTTTCCGGCGGAATGAGGTATCTTTGTCCTTGGACGTAAAATTTAATTTCTTTTTCCATGATCGACCTAAAGTACAGAATTATTATTTACTTTGGGATAGAGTAAATACTAACATAGTAAGTAATAACATATATCAAATTTCATGATTTATAAGATCACAAGATTTAATTGTAATATTTGCAATGTCTTTTTTTTTTTAAACAGATCGAAACAGATACAAATGCAATTCTTTCGTTGAGACAGATTGCAATTACAATCAATCAAGAAGTGCTGATACTGACTGGTGAATTTTCCTTTTTATTCTTTTTTTCTGGTGTATCAGCTTTGAGAAAATCAACAGTGGTTAAACTTGCTTGGGATTCCATGCCACATTCCTCCTCCTTTCTAGTGGTAAAAAGTCCCCATTGTGGGGCGTCTTTATTACCCATAAGACAGGAACGGTAATTAGAGTTGAAATGGGAGTCTAGAAGAAACTGTCAGGGTTAAGTATCCACTAATTCGGTGCGTGGGACGTCTGTGTCATCCTCACTTGAGACTGGCAATATAACAACTCCACAAAAGCAGCAAGCTATGATGAGAAATTACTCTAGCAGCCATGTCTCATATTATCATGTCAGTTTCGTGGTTTCCCAAATTGTTATGAATTTGCTTATATTCCATTCAAGTCCATCTTGCATTTCATTAAAAAAAAAGAAAAACAAAAAAAAAGATTAGGCATAGCATATAATAATCGGAATAAGTCATGCAGTGTACCATAAATATTTATTTCATCTTAGTAAATGTATACAAAATGAGCAGTACAAACTCAAGTCTGCTGCTGCGTCAAATGTTGCTTGGTTCGGGAACCCATCTGAGTTGAATGACAGAATATAATATCCTTGCTAAACAGCTGCATGATAATGACTGGATATATATTCTTTGGTTTCAAAATAGTTTTATATTTTAAGTTCTTTAAATATTTTTAAAATAGACAAAAATCTTTGTAATTTCTGGTAAAATACTGGCAAAGTACAGAACAGTACATTATGCTTATTTGACACTATCACAGGTTTCACAGCTGATAACTGTGTTTGTTCACATTAAATTACAATAAAAACAGAAATATTGTCATCTTCCTTATGGTAACTTACTTTACTAAGTACAGCTTACTTTCTCCAACCATATAATCTTTCCACATTATATTTTAGTTTTCTATTGCTCATAGTAGATACATGTATAACTAGTTATAAAAGGACATCACACAGTCTTCTGTTTAGACATTCAGTTGTTGCACTAAAATGAGAAGTACGGAGCCCCTGAAATCATTCGAAAAATGTTCTTTTATCTTGTGATACAAGATGATTTACTATTAATCCATAAGCGTGTCTTGATGGACAAAGCCACAATATAACGTACAGTATAATGGGCTGACCAAGGCTTACAATGTTTTACTTTCACTTCGAAATACCATAAAATTGGCTTAAGAAACACGGCATGAAGGACGGAGCATACTTTAATTTCATCAAGTCACAAAACATACGCAATGCCGACCCACATTAATTCTGCTTTAATCCTTAATAATAAGAGCACTTCAAATACACTAAGCAGTAAACGGAAAAAAATAGGTTAGAGAATCATAATCTAACAGTTTTTGGTATGTGGTCGTCATCAGCAGGAATCATTGACAGTTCAGGGGAGTGGCTACACTAGTGGTTGTTAAAGAACAGGCCAGCCTTTGCAATGCTGAATGTATCTTGTATCCACAAGATAAAAGAGACTTCTGATGCTCCGTACTGATATTATCTATGTCAAATAAAATAAATCTGATTAAATCAATATGTTATACTACAAAGACCTTGACAAATTCCACCATTGAGCTAGCACTTGGCGGCACTGTGGAGAAAAAAATGCCTTTTAACAGGCAGAAACCTAAAGCAGGTTAAGACTCTCAGAGAGAGAAGGCAGGGTGAAATGGTGGGGATGGGGAAAGCCTATCTTAGCTCAAATTAGGCGAGAGGTAGGCTAAACCCTGGACAAGTCACCCGTTCATCAGAGACTACCATTTACCTGTCATATAACAATATTCCTATGCAATTGGGTTCAACGTTGGGTTGAACCCTGGACAAGTAAACAGTTCATCACTGCCATTTGCACTCACAGACTCTACAATCCAAACAATCCTCTGCAATCCACCTAGGTTCCTGGTTGAACCGAACCTAGAAACTCTTTGATGTGAGACAACAGTGCTATACAGTGCTACAACAGCCTATGAAGTTGTATAATTTAAGTTAAATATATGTATTGATGAAAATAAATACAATGTGTTTCAGTTTCTAGTTGTGACCTCACATCTTAAAACCTTTCTATAACCTGATTATTAGTTTATTGTTCTTAATGTTAAGATATTCTTGAAAATTACAGTAACAAAATAAATAGTGAGTATTAGAATTTGGTCAAGTCCAAATTATTGTCAATGTGGTCACCCAGGTATCTGTAATCCTCGGCAATGTCCACCTCTGTTTCTCTGATGCTGACTGGGCTCAGGCTGGTTATCCACCGCCAACTCCCTTTTCTTAGTGACATTGAGTCAGAAGTTGTTCAGTCCACAACAATCCACAAACCTGTCCACCACACACAGAAATGTCTGAGATCTTCCGCAGGTAGCAGGACTCAGAGCAATATCCGAAGGTATAGAGAGTGAAGAGGAAGGGAGACAGGGCCGTCCCCTGGGATGTGCTCTCCCTGTGCTGCTCACTGTGGCTGTCCGACACATTGTTGGTGAGCAACCATACATTTTTACATTTTATTGTGATCGGTCTGTGAGGTAGTGGGTAATACGGGCCACTAGTGGAGCATCCACCTCCATTTCCAGGAGCTCACTGCTGAGCGGGGCAGGTGGTATGGTGTTGAAAGAAATGGAGAAGTTGAAAAATATGACTCTCACCGTGCTCCCTGGTTCTTCCAGGTGTGAATAAGCTCTTTGCAACAGAAAGATAATGGCATCCTCCACACCGATATGGGGCTGGTGGGCAAACTGCAGAGGGTGTAGTGATGGCTCCATGACTGAAAGGAGCGGCTTCAGGACGAGTCTCTCCAGTGACTTCATGAAATGAGAGTTCAAAGCCACTGGTCTATAATCATTCTGTGTGCATGGGTGTTTCTTTTTGTGCGCCGGGACCAAATATGATGTTTTCCACAGTGCTGGGGAAATCATCGTGCTCAGGCTCAGCTTGCTGGAATATTCAATATATGCTGGAGACACACATACACAGCTTAGACGACTGAACTCACTTTTTCCGTCCTCTGCGTCGATGGTGATGATTGGATAAGTGTTACAGAGTCCTGGTGGGGGAGGTGGGCCGGAGCAAGCAGTGTTTTTATGGCTAGAGAGTGGGTGGGGGTTGTGACGGAGGAGGATAGGGTTGTTGAGGTAACTGGTTGAGAGGGGGGCGGAGAGTGACTCAGTAATGATGATAAATACAGTAAACCGTTTGTTCTTTTTTTTGAGCTCAATAGCCTCGTAAAACAAACACATTTCTTTGTGTTTCCTGAATTTAGACACAGTTTGACTTATATTGGGAAGTTAAGGATTATAAACTGTTTTCCAACAACAATATTAACTATTTTAGTGAAATGATATATATGCAAGATAGATCTTGTAGTGTAGATTAATATGAGCCAGTTAAGACATAATTAATATATGATTGGGAAGTAGTGGTAAAAAAACGTTACTCCCCCAAGTAAGTAAAATATAATCAATTAAATTAAAATATGAAGATAAATCTCCTTGAATCGATTCGTAGTCGCCAAATTTGGACTAAATTGGACCAACGGTTGAGAAATTATGGCCGGTAAAGGTTTGGATATATAGCTCCCCCTAGTGCCGATAAAGATCTCATCAGATCCATGACTTATCGGGACATAAATATGTTCGAAAAAATCTTTTATTAAATATGTGTGAATTTTAAATGGAATTACTGTAAATCAGCCACTATACTATTACTACGATTATCATGTCATTTACCTTTCCGAAAGAGAGAAAGATCATACTAAGTAGTTACTAATTGGTCCATCATTACATCACAATTTCTTTTACCGTTACTTGTCCATTTTAGTAACAATGAAAGGAAAGACATACCCCCAATAGCTTATTATGTTCTACTCCAGTCTGTCCTATTCACAAATTGTCCATTAAGACTCACTGACAATCATCTTTTGGTCATACCTCAATCAGTTCATTGTAACTATTCCCATTTTCTAGGCCCACTTGAATATTGAAAGTTCAAGTTTAAACATACTTAAAGAATTAATGGCATTCATGGAAGGCTATAGAGAACACCACAGATGCTTGAAAACAGCTCCATACTTATATGTCAAGCTATTTTTCTTGAATAAAATGTATCGCTTCCATTCTCTCACAATCAGAGAGTGCAGTGTATCACAATTAACTCATATCGGTTGTCTAAACAAGCATGCATCTGTACATTATTATTACCTGCTGATAACTTGAGAATGATTTGCATTGTTCCGCATGTAATAAATCACAAAATGAAAGGAGGCAGCTGTTTTTTGAAAGATCCTCAAACACTAATTTACTCCTCAACTCAGGCTGCAAATTTGCAGCCTGAGTTGAGACAAAAACACGTATATGCACTTGTCCGACAATATTTAACTATTCTTTATCGTATAATCACCAATTTCATTATTGTAATATATTACTGCACAAATAAGGATATTCGTGTGCTAAAGATAGTAAAATCAAAATCTAACAGTATAACGGTATCAGTGTCAGTCTTTGATAACCAGGGCCCTAACTGATCCGGTTTGGACATCAATTTTCCTGAGGCTTTACGCCGGATGCCTCTCCTGACTCGATCCTCTCCATTTATCCAGGCTTGGAGCTTGCACTAGAATTACACTGATTTGTGAATCCTTATGACTGGAAAAAAAACATTTTATTTTCACTGCATTAAATTAATTTGGTAGATTTGGGTTTTATTTCATCCATTGTACCGACAGAAAATAGTAGGTGGTACTCATTAACATAATGCCATTCTCAGGGGGTTGATTAGACTGGTATTATGTCTGAATTGGAAAGGATACTATGAGCCCCTTCAAGGGTACTGACTTTAGAAGTTGTTTCTTTTCTCTGCATGAATGCCTTGACCTTGGTAGATTTATTGTTATCTATACATGGGGAGAGAATTGTTTGTGATTCCATTACGGAACGCAGAGGTTGATGAGGTTTTTCATCAGCTGGAAACAATATACAGCGAATAGGAAAACTTAACATGTGTAATGTTCTCAATGTGAACATTCCGCTATACCTGTATGTTCTTCCCTTTGTCGGGGAAGGCTATAGACCTATAGTGAATTTCTAGTCTCGGCTTCACTTAACTCCCGTCCTGTTATTTGTTGTTGAGGCACAGAATGATTTACATACAATCCATGCCCACACAGTCGGAATAGTTCATCAGCAGAACTCAGTTACACAGTTAATTAAATTTCCAACCCGTGGTCATGTCACTCACTGGTACCTTTGCTTGCAGCAACATGTCCCATCAAATTTTCAAGATTAAAGTGAATTAAGGGATTGTTTTCGATTAGACCCATTTTTGTTTCATTTCCTCATCACAATTACAGGGTGCACTAACAAAGCAATTATCCGTGCCATCATATTTAATAAAGGAAACCACGTTCCATACGCTGATACGCTTGAATTAATCATTAATAACTTAAGATGCCTACGTACGAATATGAATTTGGTGCTATAATCATTTTGGCTATTGAATGATCTCAATTATTTGCTAATGAAGTACAATCATAATTGTTAAGCATTTACATCTTTCAACAGGGATTATTATCTTGGATTAGTGAGAGAAAAGCACGGTAATACGTGCTATTTTCTAAATATATTATACTGACTCTCACTGTGTCAGTATAATGGTAAAAAAAAATTTAATCTAAGTCTATCCCATATTTGTCTTTTGAGTATTACTTCTTGAGTCATTTCATTTTCTGCAGGCAAGAAATTAAATATAATGATGAGCCAGCCAATTATATCTCTCGGAAATGCTTTGAATACAGCATTGCAGTAAGTACAAACCAAAGTCATGAATTCTGAATTCTGTATGTAGTTCCTTTCACCTTTACATTACTTCATCATTACTTCATTACTTCATGTGAGACTTAAAACTGGTTTTATTGAATATGCGAACATGCGAATATGATATGTATATGATATTTCAAGGAGTAATTGAAATTGACATTTTTCAGGTCATAAAATAGCTGGCAGGATTAATGAAAAGTTTACCCAAAATAAGGCCCCACACAGTCAAATTAAACACATCCTTCTATGTATATGACAGAAACATGGATGTTATTCTTTCTTCCCTCTGTTTTCTGTCTTTCCATCCCTCCTTCACTTGATCAAAACTAAATTCAGTGTGGTCATTAGGGGCACAATGACCGTCATGTTAGTCAAGATGTCTGACTTGACATCATGACTCGAATTTTTTTTGTTGCAGTTAGTAAGCTGTATAGGCTACATATGGTAGTTTTTTTGAATCTTTCTGGTAGTAATCTTATAGCCACAATCCAGTCCACCGAATTTATTGTATTTTAAAATTTTCACAACATTTACTCATATATAGGATATTCTCATACTATAACTCATTCTGCTCAGGATCAGATATTTTTACCCTGATCATGGCTCCACCATATTCTCTCTGTGATGTTTTGTGTGCTTGGCAAAGTCATATAACATAGCCAATCCCATCAGAACCCTTTAGAGTTTGGGGATAAATCATTTGATATTGCCTTTATTTTAAACATTAAAGAATGTTTAACATGGCAGTGTTTGCCATCTTTTTTTTTCAGTACAATATTATCTTTATGACCTGATAATTATTTATTTGACTCAGCAAACTGTATTAACATCCTGAACAAAAGCACAAGAAAATCATAAAACTTGATTTGAAAATATATATACTGTTTTTAATTATAAAAATCCCAAATATACGCAAAATGACGATTTTGGATGTGAACCAACAGTATAATGGTTGAACTGAGGAAGAAATTATTCTGGATTCAAACATTTACAAAAACAAGTGTAGATATAGGCATTTTTTGCATTTATTTATTCCCCACTTTATCTCCAGTTTTAATTTGTCATTGAGCACCAAACTGAAACTTGCAGTAAGACTTAAGCCAGTACTTTGAGCAGAAGTCACAGTTCCTCCAAATGGCTTGTATGCTGCAGCACCGTCAGTCAGACATGTGAATGGATCATGCCAGCGTTAAAAGACAGCATCAAACAAACCATCTGTGGGATGGCCATAAGGGTGTGTGGAGTACAGAAGTGCTAAAGTGTTGGAGAAAGACTTGGTGGCACAGGAGCAACTAGCAGAAAACAGGGAACAAACAATTTCAGACATGACACGCAAAAAGACACAACTTTTGACAATATTTAGATATCATTGGAGAACGAGTAGTAGGATGTTTCAAGCAATGCCACTGCAATTTTTATTACCATGAAAAGAAAATGTTTTCGTAGTGAATGAAATAAGCTATTTACCTACATTCCTTGGCATTTTGATTCATCATACTGGCAGGATTGGAAACAATTGTATAGCCAACAATGGAATCCATCAAAAAGCTTTTACTTTAAATCTCTTACAACTCTCACCATTAAATATAAGTCTCTTAACAGCTCACTCTGCACCCAATCAGATATTAAAAGTGGATATGATGACAATTTCAGAATGTCAATGGCTGGCTGAATCTTTATGTTTCCATAAATCACACAATCACGTAATGTGTGCAGTGTTGACAGACATGTGGGAACATTAAGTCTGAGGCAATTTACTGTAAGCAGCACCTTATTTTATTGAAATCCATTAGCCTCTGGAACATTCACCTGGATATTTTTACACCACCTCTCTGCTGATGGTATTTACTTTTTACCTGAGCTGTAAGAGAATTTTAAAATAGCTCCATTCGATTTCATGCCATATTTACACTGGTGTCTTTTTTCCTCGCCTGTATTAAAGTAAAATTAAATTAAAGAAGAACAAGGAAACAGCTCAGCGGCTGCGGCTGAGAATGATATTCCACCTCTACAAATATAGCTGTTTATTGTTCATGAGAGCATTGGATTAGATTTCATCCTATAACGTTTTGAAGGGGTTCATGGATGTACATTTTTTTTTTTTACAGAATTTCAATTGTGTCTTTGTCTTTTTGATTTATTATTGGGCTTACCCTCCTTATTACCATGAATGGCAAGTTTTTTTTTTGTTATTTTTCTGTGTTTCATTGTGTCAAGTTGCTAAATAATTCTCCGGCATCAGTGGAACAAATAGTTTTTCAGATTATGGAGGGTCAATCCCGAAGATAGAAATGTTAATACTAACCCTCTCAAGGAACATGAACATGCCGGCACCATGAAACACACTGTGGATGATGCAAATATGTCGGCTTCTTTGTCTCCAAAATAGTTCTGTCTATCTCAGTCAGATCACGGAAGTACAATGTGTGAGACACATTGGTTTGGGAATGGCGCATTTTCTCATACTGGATTGGAACAATACTCTCACTAAGGAATTGGATGTCAAACATATACTATGCTATAAATGTCATTCTACACTGAAAAAAGTGTACTTACAATACTCTAATGGCATAACATGGTTTCTATTTAATACATGTTTTCTATTAAAATTACACTATCCACAGGAAATTAATAAACACATAAAAAATATATGAATACATAAAAACAATACAAAAAAAGTATTAATTTCTCCTCCAATCAGAAGTTTTCATGTCATGTAAATTTATGATACCAAATAGGACGAGGTTCTTGTTAGAGTGCATACATATTTTCATTGCAGACACTGCCTTTCTCCTGTTGGCTGGGATTGGCTCCAGCCCTCCTATGACCCTGGAGTCTAATGTGACACCTGTGTGATCTCTCACCCTAACCTGACCTGGTTTGGGTACATGTTGTTAATACACAATGCTTAAGCAGAGAAATAGTCATCGGGTAATACAGTAGAGGTGATGTCAAAAAAGATATTTTGGCATATTGAATATTACTTGGTAGGGTATATAAAGGGTTTTGGTTGGCCTTTCAGTCTGCATATCATAGGGTCCATTAGCAAAAAACAAATAGCTATCAGTTTCAGCAGAGTCAATAGCCACCGCCACCAGTGCCCAAACTCCAGAATATATCTGCTGCTGCTTCAGGCAGATGCCCTTTGATTTCAATCTCCTTTAATAGTGAAAAACTATCTGACACACTAGATATCAGATATTATCTGTTTGAGTAGACTTTTCTCTTTACTTCATTCCTTCTCTCTTAATTGAAATGCTATCACATGTCAAAAGGCACTATCTCCAACAGGAGCAGGAAGAAAGAAAATGAAAGATATTTCTACAAAACTTTCCAATTTCATATCCAGATTTTCAATTTGCAAGCAGTTCTTCTCTAATCCTCACAGCAATATGAAAGGATTAATGGCATTTGTTAATCATGGCGTATATCCTTGCAAGGACGAGGACAGCCTGAATGCGTTTTTATTTTCAAGGCCCTCACGAGCTCTACTACTATGACTTGTAAATTACATGACCCGGGTTGAACATGCAAATCATGGAAGCCGTCTGTTGGTTGCTCCTTTTAAGGTGTTTTATAAAGCAGGCCGGCTCAGAATTGTCACATATATAGAAATTCATAGTCTGCTGGGCGACATTATAGTCTAGATGTAATAATATTTACCCTTCATCCCTGACAATGTATTATTTCCAAGTGGCGGAGACCAGGGTTCAGCTTTTCTATGTGGAAACGCCTTACAGAGAACAAAAGAAACAAGTCAATACTGTGTGGGAAGACAAAATTGTCTCTCAAAGCCTTTCATGGGGGAATAACCATTACAGGATCAAAGTCTTCCCCACTCTTTTTGAGGCCCTCGTTGTGCACCAGTCCTTCATCTGAACACACGTCCGTAAAGAACAGCGTGGTGAGGATTCAATCATTGATGCCTATTTAATTGTTAGTATTCTTTTGTTAATAATGGATGATGCTATGATGCAAATGTAATAGCACCAAACATGAAATGATTTGAGATTATTTGCTCATGTATTTGAATGAAATAGAAGTTAAGTCTGAGACAACAATGATTATTAAGGTGACTCCCACTTGGGTATTTCCATTTTATACTATTTTATATCTATCTAGATCTATTCTGCTACATTTCATGAGGAAATATTGTACTTTCTACTCCACTACATTTGTACTGAAGCTCTGATAACTCTTTTTTTCACACACATCATGTGTCCCTCATATGTTTTTATTTTTTAAACTTGGTCTAATCTGAAGGATTTGTTTATGCTTTGAGAAAATTGTCAGACTTGCAAACTTCTTTGAAATGGTCTTGAATTATCTGCTAAATGTCACAAAGTTAAAAAAAACAGACTGATGAACGTTACATTTTTAGAAATATGTCGCTCTCACAGGGCGTAGAACTTATATACAAACTGTGATGATCATATAGATTAAAGTATTCAACATCATGAATAAGTTTAACTACCTGAGCTTTTAATATCTGCCTCAGTAGCATAATGCAGTTTTACACGAATTATAATGAGTTATTTTACTTTGATACTTGCCAGTACATTTTAATAAGACTGTGGCGAGTTTGAGATTTTTTGGAGCAAAAACAAGCAGAGAATGAACTCTCGACCAAGAAGTGCCTTTTATTAGCACAATTCAACTGGAATCGCCCACCACATCAAATGCAACAAAAAAAAAAAGTGGGAAGTCGTTAGGATCAACAGATAGCTCAATCATGGTGCAGAAGTCAATGAATGAAATCTCATTCAGAAAGGTTCTTTTCATTCGGAAAGGGGTGTTTACGTGCAGCATTTTCTTTCTGATTAGGCGTCTTTTCCGAATCTATCAAAATTAGGCTGTCCATGTAAACCCACCTCATGAAGGGTCTTGGCGGCTCCAGCATGTCCTGCCCGTAGCGAACCATGGAAAAGTTGAAGCATTCTAGGTCTCAGCTGGCACCGGGAGCTGGAAGATAGAAGAGACATTTGGTGTCCATGAGATAAGTGCATCTGTGTTGGTATGGAAGCGACCAGCCCGTTGGCAGACCACAAAGTTGTAGACCTGAAGGTCTACTGGTCCATCGGGCCAGCTGTCCCTCAGGTTTGTTAAAGCTGAGTAGGTCTGGGAATCTTGGTCGGTGTGCAGCAAGAACAACTGCCCATAGAGGTATGGTCCTTGGCGGAGGCCAAGGATGACAGCTAGCAACTTTCGCTAAGTGATAGTGTAGTTTGTTTTGGTCGGCTGAGGGCGCGGCTGAAGTCGGCAATGTCCTGTTGACCGTTTTCTCCCTGGGACAGCACTGCACGAAGACACACATAGCTATGAAGTCCCACTTGACATCTGGATAGGCCACCCCGGGGACTCAACAAGTGCTGACCCAAGCTGTGTGAAGGCACGGTCAACTGTTGAAACTGTTGACAGGACATAGTTAGGAAATCTCTTGTTGGAAAGGTGACACTGGAAAGCTCGTAAGTAGCTGAGTCCAAAGAGCATCACCTTACACTGACACAGCCTCCGGTCAATGGAGATGACGTTTTTTAAAGTGTGCTTCTATTGGCGATCCACTTACCAATAGCGGCTGCTGAGGTCAAGGGGGTTGAACCAGCAACATCAAACAATGTAGTTGAGAGCGTCATCAACCCTAGCAGCTGTGACTTCATTCAGTAGTAATCAACACAGAAGCACCTTAGTGCTCCGGAGCTTCCCATGGGCTCGATGATGCCCACCTCAAACATCTCTTTGGTCCTCTGTTGTGCCACAGCCCGCTTTGTGAATGGTAGGCGACGGAGTCGGAGCTGGATGGGATATGTTTTACCAGAGCCAATGTCATGCTGCACCTGGCTGGTTGTTTTGCAGTCCTCTTCCTTGGCTATAAAGATGTCAGCAAATATGTCCAGTAGCTCTAGTAGCTGGCGTCTCTGATCTGCCCCCAAGCCCTGACAGCTCCTGCGGTACAGGTCATTTATGACTTGCTTGGTCTCAGTGGATGATGATTGAGTTGAGGGTCGAGATGCCCCTGCTGGCAGCAGTGTACAGGACCCCTTATCTGCTCATGGTGCCACCTTGTCACAACCGCCTTGGCCGTTGATGGCGGCGTGAGAGACTCCCAGTACTTTGACAATGGGGTGGCGGGCTCCTGAGCTGGTAATGAGCTGTGTCAAAGCCTTTCTTCACCCGCGGTGTGGAGTGCTAAGGCTTTATAGCATTCCAGGAAAAGTGTTGCTCTGGGTACGTACACCGCCGCCCCTCACTTAACCAGCCGGTCAAGTCCGATGATGCAGGGGTTTTGTATGTTGGCTAACCAGAACTTGTGGCCAACAATTAGTTTAAGAAATGGTCCCTCAAACTAACCGATTTTCTAGTATTCCGGTGCGTTCCCAGGTGACTGTAGTAATGCGGAGCTTGGTGCGCCTCCAACCCCCATGACCCAGCACAGGACAACAAATTCATGAGGAGCAGAACATGGCACACTGCAGGAGAGCAGCTCTTCAGGACAGGACTCAGCAGTTCACTTTCATCTCAAGGACAAGGGACACTCTTTCAAGGACAACATTGTTCACATTTTGGGCAGAGAGGATAGATGGTTTGATAGAGTTAAGGAAGCTATATATGTCAAACTTGAGTAGACCTCTCTAAACAGGGGTGGTGGTGTATGCCATCAGTTATCACACACATTCAGTGCAGTTTTAACATTTCTCCCAAGACGTTTTCGTCATCGTCAATACCGGGACGCACATCAAGACTTACGACTCAAATGATACCCTAGCAGAGAATCAAGACTACTCTGTCCCTAACGACATCTGACAACTCATATCCACCCTCATTAGTTATGCACGACCAACTGTCAATGACCCTCTATGCTCCAACACCTACTGTATGTATAAAATTCCTGACTTTCCACCAGCCACTTAGAACTGAAGAAGCCTCTTGGATGAGAGGTGAAACTTCTTCAAGCCAAAACAGAAGTCCAGTTGATTTGTTTTAAACCCACATGGATTAGTTCAGACTTTCTACATCACAAAAAGTTTTGTCTCCTTTTTGGACTTCCTCCGTAACTAAGGGTAGAGGTTAGAAGTGAATACAACTACAAAGCTAGGAAGCTGCATCTACAACACCACCACTGACCACATGTTGCAGATGTAATACCACCACACAAGTTGCGACTGTGAAGTTGAGACTGACACTGTGTTGAGACTGACACTGTGAAGTTGAGACTGAGACTGAGTCTCAACTTCACAGTCACAACTCAAGAGAGAATAGAAATAAAATATAATGAAGTACAGAAAATGTGAAACTGATAAGTAACTTCATATAATAGTAGATCTGTCACCATCCTCTGAGAAGGCTTCTTTTTGTGAGTATAAATATGCATTAGTCCTATTGTTAGCATGAAGCTGACATGTCTACAAAACTAGCTCAGCTGTAGCTGATAGCTTTGACTTTAAGGCCAAAATCCCGTTAGATATTAGGAGATATTTTCATGTCTTTGATCGGTTGTTGAAAGTTGAATGTTGCCCTCTGGACTATTTTTTTTCCCTTTCTTATTTGACAATAGATTTGATTAAAGCAGATAATTCAAAAATATTTTTTCTTATATTGTCTCCTTTTCAACTGGTAATTGAAGTCTTAGTGAAGTCATTCCAAACAAACAAGTTGTGAAACAAATTACTAAAAATGAAAGGTTCATCCTTCATCAAAGCCTGAGAACCAACACTGCCAATTCTCTCTCACATCAGGAGGAGCCGTTACAGCATTATAAATGGCACAAAAAAAACCACAGCTTATTATGAGCACCATGAAATAACCCTGGAAGTGTGAAGTGGAAACATACACTGATGACACATAACAATATAACTATCTACCTAAATATTGTGAAGTTCCCCCTTTTCACCATCAAGACAGCTCTGACCGGTCAATACATGGACTCTACAAGACGTTTGAAAGTGTGCTGTGGTATCTAGCACTAAGACATAAGCAGCAGATCCTTTAAGTTCTGATAGATTTGAGAGGCTTCCTTCATGGATTGGACTTGTTCGTCCACCACATCCCACATACAGGATGCTCTATTGGACTGACATCTGTGGATGATTTTTGTGTTCCTCAAACCAGTCCTGGACCTTTTTTGCAGTGTGACAGGATACATTTCCCACTTGTAAACGACCACTGCCTTTAGGGAATATTGTGGCCATGAAGGGATGTACTTGGTCTTCAGCAAAATGTAGGTAGATGCTACTTGTCAAGTAACACCAAATGAATGGCTTGCTTTCCGTATTGCATCCTGGTGACATCTTTTCCCAATGTAAGCAGTGAACACACCTGAACGTCCACATAATGTTAACACAAATTAAGTCATCAGACCAAGCCGAAAGACATACCTGTTGCAGGCATCATTGACTGTAGATGCTGGATTATGGGCCTTTGGGCTAATTTATGGCTATGTAGCCTCTTTAGCAACAAGATTTGATGCACAGTGTGTTTGTAAACTTTTCTATCAGAACAATGATTCATTTTTTCAACTAGGTGTGTACTGCTATACTGCAACACACAAATACATATACCTTTATTATCTAAAAAACTTTTTTATGTCTGTGATGGGCATATTTACTGTAAACCTGCCTATAATTCATAGTTAATGAAAGAAACCATGGTCATAAAAAAGAAACAAAAACAGCAATTACATTTAGAGTTAAATGATCACCTCTCTGATAAAGTCTGTAAAAAATATGGATTATGAACAGAAAAGACGACAGTGGCTAGATTCTCTCCTTCCCTTTATCTATAAGATCGGAGCGGTTTCTCTTATCACACCCTGAAAGTATCGCTCAAAGTGTACTTAACATGGATAAATAATTGTATTGAATGTATCACTGAGTCTCTAGTCTAATCTAATAGCATTTTTTTTTAAAATCTGAAATAATGCTTTGTTTCAAGAATGGTATGCCATGCACTATCAGCTGAGTCAAGTCTTAAGTCATTTACAAATTGAAGTACAAGACCAGAAATATTAACATAAGTCACTAAATTCTAAGTTACGCAGCACTTGACACTAAATGGTCATTTATTTAACACTGTCAAAATTATCTGTCTGCAGTCGTTCAAACAGATGAACATGAAATATTTAAACCCAGTGAAACACATGCAATATTTATTGGCCTTTTTTTCCTACAGAAGGCGCATCCTGTGAGTCTTCCTTTTAAAAGCTGATTGTGTCACTGCTGCGTTTATGACGACATCTTGTCTGCTTCAGATATACTCAGTAACATTCATAGCGTCCATTGCTTGATGTAGCATTCTTGTTTGGCTTGTTTAATCATACATGGTTGTTTGTGTGTTTCAAACGCAAAAAACTTAAGTGAAAGTGGCGGCAGAATTTTCTTTTTCTTTTTTTTTTTTTACTATCGGTCAGAGTTCAAGATTTAACAGCACAGTTCTTCTGAATACATTGAATTGACTTTGATGCAGATTTAGAGGTGGATACGGGTAAACGAAAAGCCATGTATGACAAGTTTTGTAATTTACTGACTCTCGTTCTTTTATTGTGTGCTGATGTCACTTCCATACTATCTCTCTGTGCCTCAGAGAACCATTTTCCCACTTTTCACTCGAGATTTTCTTTCCACAAAGAAGTGCCTCTATTTCCTCTGTTACCAAACTTCCACTTCGAATGTCTGTCATGTCATGCACTCCCAGGGTTTTTTTATTTCCTTTTTTTTTTTGTCCGGGCTCTAGTAGGATCAAGAAATTGCCTTTTCTGACAGTGTATGATGGTCGTTTCATGCCCCTGTTTGAGCGCTAGGGAATATTCAGTTGATGTCAGTGCAGCTCGACTCTAATTGCAGGAGACGACATGCTGCCTACACGGGGTTACATTATATTTATCACCTTATAACACCTTATAACTCATTAAAATTTGTAAAGCAATTACTGTATAGTAATTATATAGTAATAGACATAAATGCTTGCGTGGAGAAACATAATAATTTTGAAATTGTTTCTAAAAGACACCAATTATCTTTGAAAAATGTAGTAACTTGTACACATAATCATACAATAATAATAATAATAATAATAATAATACATTTAATTTATAATGCACCTTACATTTGGATCAAATCTCAAAGTGCTACAAAGCAAAAGCAGACAAAAGAATCAATAAAAAATAAAATAATAACTATATAAAAGCCTGACCAAAAAGCAGCAATGTTAATTAAAGTTATAGGTTCTGCTAAAAAGGAAAGTTTTAAGTCCTTTTTTAAATGTGTCAGTCATCTGTGGAGCCCTGAGATGGTCAGGGAGGGCATTCCACAGACGAGGGGCAGCAGAACAGAAGACCCGATCACCCATGGTGCTGAGCTTAGTCCGGGGAAGGAGGAGGCGGTATGAGTGGGTAGAACGAAGGGATCGTGTCAAGGTCAGTGGGGTGAGTAGTTCTTTCAGGTAGGGGGGTGCGTTACCATGGATGCACTGGTGAGTGAGGAGAGAGATCTTATAATCAATCCTGGTGGAGATGGGAAGCCAATGAAGGGAATGAAGAACAGGGGTGATGTGTTCGTGTTTACGAACTCTCATCAGGATCCTTGCAGCACTGTTTTGAAGACTTTTATCAGGGATCCAATGTATCCCATTGTATCTTGTATAAACAAGATACAATGATTTATTAAGGCTTTTATACCAATCAGGCATACCATTAAAGGCATGTGCCTACTACTGCGTTGTTCCTCTTTTTGCCACGAAAACAGCTCTGTGACACAATGTGTTCTGACACCATTCTATCAGAACTAGCATTAACTTTTTGTGCAAAAAATCAGTCACTTTCCTGCAGGTTTGGGCAGTTGTGCTTCTTCAATCCACATGCAGCAATGAGTGTTTGGTGGCCGTTACTCTGTCACAAGATCAAAAACTTTCCATCTTTAGACCACTTACTTGCAGTACTAACCACTCCAGACTGGAGACACAATCAACAAGACGGATTTTGAGATGCTCTAACCATCCTGCCATCACAAATTCTTCCCCCCTCAAAATCGCTCAGATCCTTATGCTGACCCGTCTTTCCTGGTTCAAGCACATACACTTTGAAGATAATATGTTCATTTGCTACCTAATATATCCAACCCATTGAAATGTGAAATTGTAATGAGACTGACCTCACATCTGTATGATGTTCGTTTCACGCCCTGTCAGGCATCCCTCATGTTACAACGTTGTTTAATGTCTAGAATTATGAGAAGCAACAAATAAACATGATAGTAAAAGATGTGCAACCGATTAGATTTTTTTTTTACTGCAACCGAAAAAGACTGAAGGTAAGAGGATAGAGCTGCGGTTGATGCCAAATCAAATGTAAAAAATGACCGGCTAACTTAAAAACCCACTGCAGTCCCTGCGGACACAATGCAAACCAAAGAAGAAAACAAACTTAACTAGTCTATCCTTACCTATCAGCAAAACAAGGTCCATTCCACGAAACAGTGGTTTTTAATATTATAACAGATCTGTAAGTTAACTATTCTTAGTCTTTATTTATAGTAAACCAACAGTTCACTACGGGGTATGGCTATGTGTGTATGAGTTTGTTTGCAACTGACAGCTATAAAGTTCATGTTGAATTTAAATGTTCCTTCATGCATCAGTAAAGCCGACAATGTGCAGCACTGCTTCATAATGTTGAAGAAAGCATCTTTCTCATATACAGAACAGTTGTGACTATTTTACATTTAGCCTCCATCTCCTACATCTGTAATAATGATTTTGTTTTCCTTAGCTGAAATGTAATACAGCTGTGTCTGTGCAGTTAAGCCTGATAGGCTCCTGTTATCAGTTAGAAGAGTAAAAGTGGATTACAGAAATTAGTTATTTCCTGTGAGTTACTCGTGCATACGGAGGTAGGCAGCCCAGGCTTTAAATGACAGAACCTACCAATAACAATGGAAAACAGGCGTTAATGTTTTATCTAGGTGCCCTTAATGGTAAACATAGAATAAGTACTACATCAACAGTGTCATTTAATTCAACAAAATTCATATAAATGATTGCTACGATCTTTCCAAGTAAAAATATCTCTCCTATTAACAAGTTTAATTCACTACTCGAAATTGCAAAGCATTTTTGGTCAAAGCATTTCAAGTTGATCTTTATTGAACAATTTAGTGACTTCATTTTGGAGTAAATGCAATGAATGAATGATTGCATTCTGTGTAAATGTCAATTAATCCCCAAATTACCTAACAGTTAACTCATGGTTTAAAAAAAATTTGCATTGATAAAAGTTTGATTCTTTTATTTGTTTTTATTCAGCCATTTTGTGTGCACTGGATTGATCAATCTCTGGAATTTCGCTTGAAGAAGGACACTTTATACTGTTTTTGTAACGTTTTGGTTGTGAAAACCGGATCCAAACTATTTCCTGGCTTCTTTGCTCTGCTATTGGTAAACTTGCCTGGAGATCCCTCTATTTTAACTTTGTTTAAATAAAGAGCTAAGTAGTCGATAACATCCACCAAAGCAAATGTATGCTTAAGTAAAATCTACAGAGACATCGGGATTGAATGAGATAAAAGGGTGATCTCAACAAGGAACCTTGAGGATTAACAGAATGAAGCAAATCCTTCAGAGATGAAAAAAAGAAAAGAAACACGAAACACTCTGTTGAAAATACTGCAATAGATGAATATATTTGCGCTCAACAAGTACACTTACAGTATTTATAAATGTAAATACGTACGTTTCTTCTATTTTCTTTATGTCACAGATACTTCCATTCAGGAAAATACAGAACACCTTAAGCCAATAATCACCTACATTTCATATTTCCTCCCATGTAGATGCTATGCCATTTATCTCCTGGTAACCTCCTTTGATAGGTCATTAAACTCGTCTTGGAGCTCTGAAGTAAAGCACCGAATGTTGTTTAGAATTATTTTTATTGTCCCAGAGGGATATTTGTTTCCACAGTCAGTACACACAGCAACACATTGCAACATATAGATATACACATAGCCACATACAAATATAGTCACAACACAAAATCTCATCCTAGCTCACAACAGTGTCGGTGAGGCAGTTTGTTCAGGGCTGCTATTGCAGAGGGGACAAATCTCCTGCTGAAACAAGCTCTCCTCCATTTGAGAGTCCTGTATCTCCGGCGAGATGGAAGTAATGTGAAGTGTTGATTGAGGGGGTGATCAGTGTCATTTGCTATTGTTAGTGCTTGGAGTGTGACAGCTCTGAGGTTCATATCTTAGAGATTGGGAGTGGGCAGGCAGATAATTTTGGAAGGAGGTGCGTGTGATGCTGGTCCGTTTGTTTTTGTTGGAGATGGTTAACATGGTGAAGAAGCAGGGGGAACAGTACAGCAGGATGGGTCGGCTGTAGGAGGTAGGGGTAACAAACAGTGCCCTGAGTTTGCGTATGACACGGAGTGTTTGCTGGGATTGTTTATGGGTCTCAGTGATGTGTTGGTCAAAACTGAGTTTATTGCCTATGATGAGTCCAAGATATTTGAAAATGCTCACCCGTTCTACTGTCTTGCTGTGGATTGGTGGAGGATAAGTCCAGTGTGGGGTGTGTTCAGTGTGCTAAAGAAGTTCTTTTGTTTTGTCCACGTTCAGCTGCAGGTAGTTGTCAGTGCACCATTGTGTAAAGTGAGAAATGAAGTTTTGATAGGCTGTAACAGAGTAGTTATCATTGAGTAGTCCAAGTAAGGCTGTGTCTCCAGAGTATTTGAATTATGTAGTGATGGGTACAGGGCTGGTACAGTCATTAGTGTAGAGGGTGTAAAGGAAGGGACTTAGAACATAGCCCTGAGGGGATCCATTGTTGGTGATGACGCTTGATGATGTTACTGTCCCTATTCTAACAGTCGGTGGTCTTTTTCTGAGGAAAACCCAGTGAACCCAGTGGATGAGAAGTGGAGGGACGTTGAAACATTGAAGTCTCTTAATCATCTGGTGGCGTTGGATTGTGTTGAAGGCGGAGCTGAAGTTAACAAAATGGATGGAAGCGAAGTTACCTGATGATTCCAGATGTTGGAGGAGGGATTGGAGGAGACATGCCTCAACATCCTCTGTCCCTCGTTTGGCCGAGGGACAGAAGTGTTTCAGGTTCTATCTGACGCCATTCCTAATGTACGGCAGAAGGGCTGACTACATACGGCTGCAATATAAAGTTTAATGTAGCAATTGCCAGTGACGGACCCAGGCGGTGGATTTGCTGAAAATTAATTGATATCCGCAGAAGATAACAGCAGCAGTGAAGAATACAGGGAGAGAAAGGGGCAAAGAAAGAAAATGAAGAGATTTCAGTACATGTACTGCAAATATGAATTTCTCCGCTCTGCTTGGCCTGAATGCTTTATCCAGATTTCAGAAATAACGGCAACATGTAACCTTTATAAAGCTAAGCCATGGAACAGGAAGGGGAAGCTGAATCAGCTTGTATTGAATTCCCAAGTTGTCACAAGTAAGACTTCTGCCAATCTGCACTAAAGTACTTATTGAACATCTGGTTTTAAAACCACCTCTCCATGAGGTGTATGATTAAACAGAGTAAAGAGTAAGTTGCCACATGTTGAGAGCTTACATTTTCATATTAGTAGAATGTCTCTCATCTCATCTCAAATCAACTCAATATATTTATTTGGCACCTTTAAAAATAAAAGGGTTTTCGAAAGTGCTGTACAGTCAATAAATAGTATAGCCACATAATAAAAACACAACGTTAGGAGAATGTAGAGTTCTCATCCTGTGTTAACAAGGAATAAAAATAAGTTTTCAAACAGGCAGTGTTGGGGCTGACCTTACTTGGCGGGGCAATAGCTGAAGCAACAGAAAAAGGTTGGTCGCCACTCGTTTTCAACTCTATCTTAGGGACGACAGTTGGTCAGTGGACCAGCGTGACCTTGAGGGGGTGTAAGTTTGTAAGAGGTCTGAAATGTAAGAATGGTGCTTATCAATTCAAACAAACAACAGAATCTTAAAGGGTATCCTAAAACGTACAGGGAGCCAGTGGAGGGAGGCCAGAATGGATGAGACGGGTGTCTTTTAAAATCAGAGCAACAGCGTTTAGAAAAAACGGAAAATGTAGTCCAGATAGTCATAAAACCATATATAAGTTAAAAAGCTCTTAACCTTATATAAAAGTCTAAACTAGATTTAACCACAGAATTCTGTCTATTTATCAAGTTAAAAATTACTGTCTATTTTGACACTAAGGTTGGAAATCGTGGATTATAGAAAGAGGCATTACAAGCAACAGGTTTTCGTCTTTCTACTCTATGATTTAAATACATTTGTAAAAATTATCCCATAGCTAAGACAGCTTGGCTAAATCATAAAGTGATGTACACAAACAGTCTACTTGCTGAGACGATATCATCTTAGAATACTGATGTATAGGACTCAATGGAGCATTAAAACGTGCCTCTTCAATCCATGGTAGGGCAGACTGACATCTCACAAACTCCCTGTAAAAGAACCCGGAAAAAAATAACAGACCATTGGTTTGACGGAACTCAGATATTCATTGGTAAATCACTTTGAGCAGCAACAGAGAAGGAAAAACTCAGAAGTTAATCAAAGGTTATGGATAAAGCACGGCTTTATTAGCACTGCCGACTTTCATTGTAAATATATATATATAATTTGATTATGTGTTTATTCTTTTTTAACAAAGTTGAAGTAAATTTACAGTTGAGTTGAATATATGTATGCCACTGCATTTCAATCAGGGGTGAGATAATCCTTAGAGAAACTGGCTAAAGGACTCCGCTTGGACTGATGAGGCTGATGTAATGATGAAGCTGGTGAATCTGCAAAGCAGTGATGTGGAAGAAGAGGGTCTATAAATGTGAATGACAGGATAGCAGTTAAGAGTTGGAATAGAAATTAGTATTCCTAATGGAACCATCATATTGTCAAACAATTGTTTAGGTTATCATTTGAGCTCCCTGTGGTGTATTACCTCTGCCAAGGTGGTTATGGTTTTTTCCTTGTTTGTCTGTTTATGTGTTTATTAAGAATCTTACATAAAACAACTAATGTAGCAATCTGCAAAAAACTTTCCTTAGTGGTAGCTTTTGTCCTATTCCGTTTTGAGTTGAATGAAATACATGGGTGTTAGATTGCAAATATTATTAGCCACAGATTACTATTTTGTTTCAACCTTTCTATACCAAGATTAATTAATAGGATAATGATGTACATGCATATCTGAAAATTGAATATTACATGTAAATTGGCCAAATCCATATGGGTATGTCACCAAAACATTGTGATTACACCGGTCTTATCAGGTGTGAGACCCAACAAAAAATGACTGGAAATACTGTACCCTATCGTTAACTGACAAAAGTTCAGTTTCACCCAATCATATACCGCATCTTGAATAGCACACTACCAATGGTACATAAGGATATCAATTTAAATGTGTTATTTATACGGGTTCAATAATTATACAGTATCCTAACAAACGCGACATCATTGATTCTGATCACAGCAGTATCTTCCTTGGGTACAGCGGTGCTTTATAGTTGTGACTGCAATTTAGACAGTAAGCAGGATTTTTTTTGCACATTCAAAAACAGTGTTAAGGGCATCAGAGGGAACACTGACTCCGAACAGCATAATAGTCTCTGTAGAAATATGGAAATACAAATAAAAAAGTGTATAATGGCTATAATGAGGTATTCAGCTATAAATCCATGATGAACACATATTATTTATTGTAACAGAAAATAACTAACTCAGGGAGTATTTGGCTTCATTAAATCCTAGGATTGTTTCTAATTCCAATGAGTGGTTTCTCTTCCTATAAGACTTAAATTTGTATTATAGTGGAATTAAAATGCAATATCCGCAAACAATGTTCAATCTTCTTAATTAGATTGACTTGTGCCTTTGTCTGTTTTTACCTACATCTTTTTATTGGTTTTTACATCGCACTCATGTCCATATATTGAACAAAACGTGGGTTTTCAATAATATAGGTATTCACTGTTACATTTCTGAAACAATGAAGCCTTCAGTTAAGTCTTTTGTTCAGGCTTGATATGGACCTTCTGTTGCACTTCAAGTTTGATACTTAATGACTTTGGTCCAATATGTTACAATTCAAATAATTATGAGGAATACGTTTAAAATCCCTGCTCATTCTTAGACTAAAGGAAATTGTTTGGCGCGCATCAAAATCTATCGAATTAGAACATATACATCTGCGTATAGCAATGCTCACAGCGTTGAGAAAAGTAAATGTATGAGCAACCGATGGCAGATCAACGTGCAAAAACATGTTTGATAGTTGCTGCTTAGAATGTGTGAAATCCATCTAGAAATTTTTCTTGGATTGAAAGGAAGGACAGATGTTGAAAATGGGCATCAAAATACATCCGGAATCTGCTTCCATATACCTTTTTCAGAAATGCTGCATTATATGCAGGAAGTGCTTGTTTCATGCAAAATAACAATTCTTAAAGTTGTATGAGGGTGTCTGCAGTGACAAAGAAACCTGTTTACATAAAGGCTTGAATCATGAGAAACTTATTTTCAGTTGGATATACTAGACATTAGCCACTGACACAACAACAGTGTGCCCGTATTCTTGCATTACAGACCGCTGAAGAAAACCAAGAGTTTTTTCCTCAGGGCAGGGATTTTTGACACTTCTGTAAACCCCAGAGTGGCAGAGATGTCTGCAATTTCTGTCAGTGGAAATGGTTTATTGATGTGTGCCTCAGTGGGTGCAAAGATCCTCACAACTACAAATACTTCTTTTTAGATTTAATGCTGTGAAGCGAATCTTTAACCACAGACAAAAACAACAAGGTGTAGAGTGATGCAATTTTTTAAACTTGTTCCTTTTATAGTCCCTTGTTAGTTTTTCCTAAATTTTTATGAAGTTTAAGTTTTGACATTTTACCTTTGCCGTTTTATAAAACCATACCCTGTCACAGATAATAATAACAGTTTATATTAATTAATATTTAATTATTTATTGAAAAGTCAAATCAAAACAATGTAGCATACAACATTTTTTCATCTCTTAACTCTAGAAAAATGGACTTAAATCAACTCTTATGTGTACTTTTTTAATCAATAAAAAACTGTATGGTTAATATTTATTATGTTCCCATGAATGCATTTCATGAGATGGAACCGGGCTAATTATTTTGGTACCTCGCCGAAAATAATGCTGTTTTTCTTTTATTGTGTCATAGTATTGTTTAATATACTAAGTAATTATGGTATGAACTGTTTCCTCTTGTGTTTGACAGGGAATTTGCACGTTGGAAGGTGAGGAACACAGCGATTGAGAGAAGGGACCTGATCCGTAACCCAGTGCCTCTCATGCCTGAGTTCCAGCGTAGCATACGCTTGCTTGGCCGCAGACCCACCACTCAGCAGTTTATCGACACTATCATTAAGAAATATGGAACCCACATCCTTATCTCCGCCACCCTGGGAGGTAAGGTTCCCTGGTTTCATTTACTCACTTACAAGTTCTCTTAACATATTTTTAACGCAATTTTTAATGTCTTTAACACACATTGGTTGTTTGCTACCATGCATGTTTAAATTAAGCTGCTTTATTAGTAAGGAGCCAGCAATTACTACATGATTTGAATCCGATATGCATCCAGACTTAATTATTATAACATTATTTTAACTTATGTTGATATGTACATGTAAGTGAGGAAATAGGATTGGGAATATTATGTATCTAAGTCATGGTAAGTACTAAAAAGCTTCTTCTTTATTAAGGTATGTGTTGATTATCAATACATGTCATTTCCAAAAGATGCATTTTTCATTGTGTTTATTGTTATTCACCACTAATGGATGCAACAAAATATTGAATCAAACAGAACCATAAACTGATGCGAATAAATATATACATTTTTTGTATATATTTAATACAAAAGAATATTTGTATTTATGATGGTTGTAACACCACAGTGTCTGACATTAGTCATCTGCCTGTTCTCCGTGTAAACAACAGCTCAGTGAATCATTTTGGGGTCAAGCTGTTCTCCTGAGTGTTGAAAAACTCTCCCACAGCAAAATAGAAGCTACAGCCCAAGAAGGCAAGACACTCCCCAATGTCTCAAACTACTTGACTTTTTTTCTTTTTTTTTGACATAAACAATAGTTATTTAAGAGTTAATTAAGGTTTTGACTGTCTTTTAAGTTGAAGTTGAAAGAGGAAACTATTTACACCGTGTTGGAAATATGGCAAGTTCCAACCCAATTAAATGCTACTCATCAACTTTCAGTAGCCGCCTGTGTGTTTGCCACAGGCTAGAACTTAAAGAAATTCTCAAACAGCTTAGTTACAGCTTCCCTAAACATCATTACATGCACAAGGCATTACATGTTTAAAACATAATGTGGTTTTTAGTGCAACATTTTACGTACACACAAGGCTCTTTGTCTACATCGGTTGAAGTTAAAAGTTCACGCAGGATATCTTTGTAGATTCTCATTCATCCAGGCGATGGTAATCCATGTCGGTTGAATCCGAATCCGAAGCACATGAACAATGATCAAATGTGTGCCCTCCGTTCACTATACTGCATCAACATTTTACTTAACTGTGTGCACAGATTATGTGTTACTAGGAAGGCTCAAATAATATCAAAGTCTAATCTGCTAGACTCATTGATCTTTAATCTGACGGTTTGTGACGGTACGAATCTCTGGCCCAGACCAGGATTCAGAATAATTAATAGCATAGCAGTTCTGCGCATTTATAAATGCACAGTCTGATATTACCAAGTAAGTGTTTTTCCCTGGATCTACAACATATTTGTTTGTCCACGATTCTCATTACAACCAACCAACCGATCAGCAGCACTAAGCACATCGAAGAGCCATGGATTTACACATGGCTCTTCTGAATTTCTCCTGTGAGACTAAGGAGGGTTCCGTAACAAAGTGTAATATGATGAAACTGAAAGAAGCTTGATGAATTGATTTCATAGCACTTGTTGAGCTTTTATCAGGTAGTTGCAAAAAAACAATTTTGTTCGGCAAAATTGAGAAAAGGAAAATATCCAAGAGAATCGAGATCTCAGTTCGAAGAAAAAACAATCGTTATTCTGATTTTATCCAGAAATACCCAGCCCTTGTACTAAAAACGTCAGACGGATAACACCCAAAAGGACCTGCCGACCTGGAGATGATCAGATGCAGTTGTCTAGCATTCACGATTAAGCCCTTGTCAGCATTGCTCAGATACTTATGTTGGGCCATCTGTTCTGCTGGTACATCAACTTTTGAGGACAACAACTTCAGTTTGTGCCCAGTATATCCCAACTACTGACAGTGCCATTGTAATAGGATAATCAATGTTGTTCACTACAGGTGCCCCGATTGAAATTTTCTAGCTTCACATTGATCAATGATTTTTAAAAAGTCTGACCGGTTGGTGGTGATTTGGCAAATTCTGGGTTTTTTTCACTAATGTTTTAAAACCATAATGAGTAATGAATTTTAAGTGCTCTTATTCTAAAGGATTATAGTAGAAGTATGGTAAGTTTGATGTGTTGAATATTTTTGGGGTTGTTCCAAACATTTCCCTGTTTTCTTCCACTTGCATGTCTATTCAGGTCTAAATCCATACTTTTTTCTGATATTCAGCAAAAAATGTAATTTAGGTTATTGTTGAATAGTTGAGAGACTGCAGTCAATATTGCAGACATATTTTTAAAAAGATATCTTTTAAATTAGCAAAACAATGTCCTCTGTCCTTATAGTCCAATCGTTTTGTCTTATAATTACAATACAATTCAATCAGTTTATTTTGCTAAGTAAATATGGCATTCAGCAATGTGTGAAATTATATCTGTGATTTATTTCAGCAGTTCAATTAATGTTAAAAAATAGACTTTAATAATTAAGTGGATAGTAAAATATTAAAATAATAACAAACTTAATTAATACATAATGAATCAATACAAAATCATAAATGGTTATTAAATCATTGAAAACAATTTATGATTTGCAAATTTCTTTGCAAATGAGTGTGTGTGTCCAATTTTGTCTAGATTTAGGTCATATCAACTGACACAAGGAAATTAATTTGAGCTAAACCTCAAAAGAATAGTTAATTATATTTATGTTCATCACTGAGTCACAATGGGATCTTATCTTAGAGTATATTTCTGACTTAAAATAAATAGTTAGGTTTCATCAATGTGGACTGTTTAAGATTATTAATATGTCACATTTATTTCGAGGACTTCAATCAGGGACACTGCTTGTACAACGCAGGGGATTTTTTTCTATTCAAGGATATACCCTTGCTGTCAGGCACGACAGTGATCGCCCAGTTTTCCTTTAAGGAGACATGGGTCTGGGTTCTCATGGGTTAATAATTGCTGTGCAAAATTTAATGTATATTGTAGAAATAAATAAATGCCAGTATTACTTATGTTGCTTTACATTTATCAAAGTAACAATCAACAGAAAATAGACCAGAAACAGTGCTGCTGTATTTTTTCTATCCTTAAACTAATTATATAAGCATATGTCCTCATTGAAAATATTGAATTATTAGACAATATTATATTACAGCATTATAATGTAAACCGAAAGTACAATAAGAGTGTAACCTCTTTGCGCTGCATGAATGTATTTATTTGCATTCTAGTCTTTCGAAGCGGATAGAAGCCAAGGACTCTTCGGTTTCTTTCCGCTCTAAAAGAAAATGGAGTGTTGTCTAGAAGCACTTTTCACCTACACAGTGGTTGGAGAACAAAAAACGTGATTTGAGGCAATACATTTTTTTGTTCTGCTTTTACAAAGACTTTCTGAGTTTAAAGGCATTCATTTTTTCAGATGTCTAGGTTCAGACCCACCGTGTAGAGAGTCACAATTTGTGTCATGGTTGCAAGACTTGAAAATATTAATGGCCTTTTTGGGTTTTTATGGATTTAACGTATGTTCATGGAGCTGAGCATGATCATGTGAGATGTGAATAAAAATATCATTTTGTACCAAAAATAGGATAATTTGCAATTAAGTTTCTAGAATTATATGAAAATAATGTACACTAGTAATATCACGATGTACTCCTTTCTTACAGGAATTTATTTGAGAGATAAATATCATCACATTCTCTTAAAACCCGTGATTGACAGTCTCTGCTGAAGATGTCTGGGGAAATGATTAACATGAATTCTTCTCTGCTGTTTGAACATTTCCACTTCTTCAAAACACATGAAGTCGAGTTTCTGGCATATGTGGATATTTTCAACAAGGCATCAAGGATGTGTGTTTTAAAGTTCAAGTTGTATCCTGACTCCATTGAATATTCCGATTTTAAAAAGGAGAAAAACAATCAAGTCTTTCCAACAAAATACCCCTTCTAGTCCTGTTCTGGATTTTAGACTGGAAGATAACTTCAAAATGGTTGGGGTGCATGCAGATGATCAGATCAGTGCCTCTGATTGTATCCATAATCTTAAAATTACTTAACCAACCAACTGATATCAATTTACGGCGACTTAACATTAATGTTTGGTGGTTGAGAAGGTATAGAAGGAGGAGCAATATCTGCGGTGAAATATTTTAATGCACATGATGATGACTTATTAACTAAATTGTAAATTTGATTATCTTCCAGTCAGTAACAAAATAAAGTCCAAGGAAGAATTGGAGAAAACAAAGAAACAGATAATACTAGATTATCATATATGTACTACTATAATCAGTCTGTTAGAAAGTCTTTGGGGCTCAGACTCTTCAGGGAGATTGTAAATGGAGGCTACTGGCCGTGAGCAGCAACAGGCATACCCCACTTTAATTCCGGATTCTGGTGGTGGTGACTGATTACTCTGCTGAGACTGTGAATGAGAAATAGAAGGAGAGGTGGAGGGAAACATCAAATAACTCAGTGGATCGTTAGAATCATATTTAAAAAGTCAGCAGCAAGATGAGAGGTAAATGATGGAGACGTGTCATCGAGATGTTCAGTAGATGTGGCTGGCTGTTGAGCACTGCTGATATCATTATTGAGACTAACCATTTGTGAAAGGTGAGAATGACAGTGAGAGTGGGAGTAGTATGAGAAGTGACCTAGCCCCATGTGTGTAAGGGGATAGTCCTCCTGACAAACCTTCGCTGGAGCCTCATTAATAAGTAATCACATCAGTCCCTAGTGTTGGCAAGGTCTCAAATGTTAGTACTCATACAGACAAAAAGGGGTATTTGTTCATCTGTACAAAATTGTTCGACATAGAATAGAGGCTCAACACTTCCAGCTTGCTAGCCGTACTGTATTAGAAAAGTATGTTAAATGACCATAGCCAAGTCCTTTTTTTAAGGTTTCATAGGAGTCAGAAAGTCAAGGACTTTGTGGAAAAAAATATACTTTTCAACTCGGAAAAGGCTTTTTTTTTTAATACAAAATGTATCACTTTCTTGTATCCATTCCTTTATATTCTTTTTTTTATCATTTCCTGATGGTTTTTTTTTTTGCTTTTCTTCATAGCACTCCGGTGACTGTGTATTCCTTGTGTCCAGATGTGTATGGTAACAGCATCGTAGCACATTCAAAGCTGCATATACGGTTAGACAAAGGTTTTGCTACCAGAAGGAGCATGAAGGACAGATTTGCATTTATCCAAAGCCTCAACGGGCATATTTCACCACATCTGTCATTTGTATTCCCTAATGTCTTAGAAATTGTTTTTCCATCTCGTGAACTGCTGTTCCACTGTGAATTCTGGTGGTATTGGCAAAGATATGTCTAGAATGTTTAATTCTAGATTGAAAAGGGATGCAATTGTTTATGAAAGTGTCAGAAGGCATTGAAGTAGTTCCACTATGATGGCATCTATGAAAAAAGGTCACGGTCCTGTTGCAGAAGCTAAATCTTCTTTAAGAAAGATTCTAAAATCGTTTAATAAGAGTCATCAAATCAGTGAGATTTACTACTGCTACCAGTCATATAGATTAATGAAGTTTGTGCTCACATAACTCCCATGCATTGAGCTACAGAATAAGATTTCAAGTACAGCTTGGACTGTTTTAGCTCTGAAAAAGAATTTCCCTAGATACTCTCTCTTGAATAAGCAACCTATATGAGACCTTTTCAGTGCAAATCTTTCATTGGAATGATTTGCTGTCACTGAAACCCTAAGACTAGGGCTCATATGCAGAATACTGACTATGCCTGGGATATATTGGCTGTCATAACTACCTTTTTACAACTACCTTATTTGAAACTTTGTGTGACTGCTATTGTTTTGCTACTAGTATAAAAAGTAGAGGACATAATTGGGCGCTGAAAGCGTGGCTATCACAAAACAGCAGTCCCACTTTTGGAGCATCTCTTGCCTAAAGTAGAGACAATCTAGAAACAGCTGAATAGAAAATCAGCTCGATTCATTCCTCTGTTTATTTGAATGGACTGTTTGTATATACTTAATATTATTAATTTTTTTAGCTCTTTTTTAAGGAGTAAATTTGCAGTAATCCATGATTACTGATTATGATGTTTGGTTTTACTGCTTGCACTGAGCTCTGCTGTGAAATGTGAGATTGTGTTAAGCTAACAATTAGTTTTTTTCAAACTGAGCCATATCCACAAGATATACTTAATATATTTATTGTACATAGAGAATGTCAGATATTTGCTATGATAGCTTCAGTTTTCTATTGACAATTAAACAGATAAATGAATGATACTATTGTATTTGTATGCGTACTCATGAATCTGAGTGTACTCTGCAATATTTTGAAACAACAGGACAAGAAAAACATCCATTACCTCCTTGTACTTGCACTGTAGATTTAATGTTCTCCATCAAGTCACCCACACATGTACCATTAACACCGAATGGAGCACTCCCAGCCATACTATTACTTTGAAACACCTACTTGCACTCCTAACCCTTATCGGCATGCACATGCATCCACCCGAAGAATAAAAGTTGTAATGTACACATTCACACTCTTACTGGTTTTTGAGGCGACACTTCATTGTTTTTAAATGCCTTTTAGGAGCAAAGATATTAGCTCAGCTTGAGCTGATTAATTCTGGCAGCTTTTCCCGCAAGGTGCCCTGTAATAATGTTACACAATGTATTACTTTCAGAGAGGTGCACACACATTAATTTTTTAAAGCCTTGGAGATAATATTTTCTGCTGACCAGCAGTAGTAACTACAAAATATATGTAGAGAAAACCTCCTTTATGCCCAGCTACTGCTATTTAGATAAAAATGGGCACATCAGCGGCATAATATGAGACCATTATTCTTGTGTAAGTCAAGTGTGTGTAAGTAACTTTGCTAACCCCCTCAGGCGGCAGACTATGCAGTGTTAGAGAATATGGCCCCATCCCCTCAGTCCTGCTCTCTAACCAGGCATGAGGCATTGACCCTAACTCCTATTCACAGTCACCACAAGTTAAGCGACCAACTCCAATGCATCGCTTGGGGCCAAATAACGATTCACATCAGTGAAAAGCTAAACGTATGTGACAGAATCTTCAGTGAGTTGCAGGCATTTCGTTTGCCATTTGAACAGTAATCTTCAAAAGCAAGTTTGGGAGAGCTGGAGAAAATGATTTGGTGTTTGCTTGTTTGCTTTCTATGCTTCTGTTTCCCCTTTCAGGGATGAGAGACAAAAAAAAAAATGTTTTTGTGTTTTTATTGTGTGTATAGAGCGAGAAGCCAAACACGTCAATGTCTGTCAACAAACAAGCATATGACATGCAAATCAGACAGACTGTCTAGGAGTCTGTAAATATTTAGCCCTGTTACAGCTTTAGTCTCCATATTCTTCCCATTATTGACATGTGGCTGGTTTGATGTATAAATAGCAGCTCCTTCTTTGCTGTTGACATTTAAACTTGACCTAAAATACATATATGACGGATGAAGATCTCATGGTTTTCCACTCATCACCTCTTCATTTTGCATTCTGGGCATTAAAACTCATGGAGAAAGAATAACAACATGGTGATTTTTTGGCATGCATAATCAGTAATTGTGACCTCTCTTATAGCAGCAGGGATTTCAAATTGATTTGACATTAGAGACCAGAACTCTAGCTTTAAAAAGCTTTTGAACCGCCCGTAACCAATACCTGCCACTTGTTTCTAATCCTGTTTTAGATAGTCCTTCATTGATATTTGGGGAGCTCTGTGCCTCTGCTCCAGGCGTATAGGTATTGCTGCTGGCTTCATCAGTCTATGATCTTGAGCATGCTCTGCAGAGATTTGCAGCATGGTGAGAAGTCAGTGGCAAGAACCAGCACCTCCATATGTGAGCCCATGGCTCTCTTCCAGAAATTGGTGGGTTGCTCCCTCTGGGTTTGGAAATAGTTGCCGCCATAAGCAAGGAGTATTTTTTTGTCTCGTTCACGAGAGATGTGAAAATGGAGCATGAGATGGTCAAGCAGGTTGGTGCAGCAGTAGCAGTAATGTGGGTGTTGCATCAGTCTATCATGTAAAGAGAGCTAAGCCATAAGGGAAAGCTCTCAATTTAGCAGTACACCAACCTTCCCCGATGCTCTCCATAAGGGAAAGCTCTGGGTAGTGTCTGACAGAAGAAGATTGTGGATTAAAGGGCTTTAATTAGCTTCTTCTGTAGGGTGGCTGGGCTCAGTTTTCGAGATAGTGTGAGGAGCTCAGACATATGGATGTAACTTGAGCAAGAACCATTCTCATTCCACATGTAAAGACACCAATGGATTTCATGCATCTGAGAATCATTTTTCCAGCGTGCGTTTTTTTAATTACGTTTTTTACATACAACTTGTAGGGGGGCTTCAGCATATACACAAATAATCCACTGATAGATGGATTGATTGATGATGATGGAGAATGACACAACCAAATTACACCACCTGCAACAGCAATGGCTCAACAAGAATCTTCAAGTCAATTCTGGGATACCAACTAAATTAATAGATGAGAAATATATCCCTTATTATCACACAGCCATGTGTGTATTTCTGATGTTGTTGTTTTGTTATTGAAATGCTTCAATTAGAACAGAATTAAGAACAAAAAGGAATTTCCGTACGGTAAATAGTGGATTCAACATTTCTCCAGACATTGTGTTAGAATGACTAGACAGGGTCAGTAATTGGATTAAACAATGGGCATGCCTAAATTAATTATCAGTATCCAGAATTAAAAAAAAAAAAAGAAGCACGTTCCAGGAAGATGTCCCTCATACAAATAAACTGGTTTGATGGTTTCCTCAATAATGACACATGCTCTGGCACTCATCTCAGGCTAAATTAATCTTTGGAACTCAGGGATTTTTTCTATTCAGTCTTTCTACCTCCTGGGGTAGCTTGAAATAAATACCGGATGTGATTTGTTCTCCTTTAGATAAAATTCCTGTGGTATTGGCGTGGCTTCTCACGGAAGTAATGTCATCTCAGTAGGGGTAAATCTGGGGACATTTCTGGGGACAGTGCCAGCTGGGGATGTTGCAACAAATACTGGGACTGTTCCTGGAAAACTGGGGCATCTGGTTTCTTGGGCTAAAACAGCTTGTCCCGGTATAAAGACCTCTGACTTATCTCTCCTGGTAGAGCTTTACTGGCACCCCAGCTAAACCAGGAATGGACAATCGCTCACATTATTTACTCAGTATACTTAATTTTAAAGGTTTTATTTAGTCATGATCTATACTTTTATGCTGTTTAAGGAATTTAAGTACATCAAGCTATATTGTCAACTCATAATCTTGATTATATTTCAATGTCATTGTGCTACCTGTAGGAGAGGAGGCACTGACTATGTACCTGGCCAAAAACAAGCTGGACAGGAAGCTTGTTAATACTACTCAGAATGTGGAAGCCCTTCACCAGCTGGCCTCGTCCTACTTCATTGACCGGGATGGCACGATGCGGAAGCTGCATGAGATCCAAATATCCACCAACGCCATCAAGGTTAGTTCATATTAAACACGTACATGCATACAATCACATATTTATAGACTCTTGTAAATACTGCTGTGCCGTTGACAGTTTCATTACATAGGTTATTATGCATTAATAACATTTTAGCACATATTTTAACTTTTAAGTTGCTTTTAAGACTCTTTTGCTTTCCACAACAAAAATAAGATAATTGAGAAAAGTTAAGATCGTTATTATGTTAAAGGTTTAGATAAAAAATCTCTTTCACATTGCATCTTTGTATTTGGAAATATTCTTTGGTGACTATCTTCACCTCATACCCTGCTATGATATGCCATTCTGAGAGAACTATAATTAGAAAGAGATTCTCTGCGTTTAACTCAACCTTTTGAGAAAAGCTGAAACTTAAAAACAGTAAACAGAAGTGCATTCATCACCTCTCTTCAACAGAGAGGACAGGTGAGGAAAATATACAAGGGAATAGAGGTTACTTATTTTTAATAAAAGTCACAATTGGGAACATTTTCTAATAAAATTAAATTGACAATGAACATTAACATAAAAGAAAATATAAAAGAATATATGGTCAAAAGGCCATCCATTTTGACTCCTTTTTTATGGGCGATTATATGACTTATTTTTACAAGCTATGAAACGGCTTGCCAGTTTTGTGGTCATTTACATGCTCATTCAGCAAGAGACGCTAAGGAGAGGGCTGCTGGGTAGAACAAGTCTAAAATAGGAAATATAAATAAAATAAAATAAAACCAAATAGGCCAGTTTTAGGAGAATCCCTCCCTTGTGAGCCAGTTCCAGTAATCAGGCCAAATGTTTATTCATGTCCCAGGTGAAGAAGGAGGCAGCTGGATATGAATTAATTTCAAAATAAATGCAACTATACTATCTAAAAAGGACACGCTCTCGATACTACTACTACTATTAATACTACTGCCACTACTACCACTGCATTGGAGCAGAAACACTCAAAACACTGGTAATAGTGGTTGAAGTAGAAATGCAGAATATTACTGAATGTCAGAGTTATAATAACTCCTATTTTTACTTTCTCTCTATGAATTTCTACAAATTTCTACAATCCTTTGTCTGTCTTTATTGTATATCATTCCTCCAAAAAAGTGTATATACAGATGTATTATGACAAGTAATAATGTTCATTGGTCAAGGACAATTTTCTATTTACCCAGACCCATTTCATATCAACGTCTTTGCAAAGCCTTAGCAATAAAGTCAAAAAAGAAATGATGAGAGTGCAACACTGCTCCAATCATTGAACTGATACTTGGATATTGTCATACATTTTTCTCGTTTAACATTCACTTCTGCTATGAAGAAGTCCCCATTTTTTAAAAGAAGTTCCCGGCAGGGCATACATTAAAGCACTTTTGAAGCCATGGCAGCAGGGAGGTTTCGTGATTATATGGAAAAAGAGTCAGAAAATATCATCCAACAAAGCTGTAGGTAGAACTGTTACCTGCCATAGTCCAATCTTACCCTAACTGAGCGAGCTGGCTGGTACTAATTTCAAGCCCAGGTGATCATAATTATTTAGACTTCTCTGATTTTCCATGGATCTGCAATCACACCATTTTGTTTTGCAGAAACCAAATTGCAGATGACAAAACAGGCTGCACCACCGCAGCGAAATTGGAAGATGATTGTATACTTTCATCCTGCAGCAGTTCAGCGCCTCCTGTAAATATCAGTGAATCCGAAGAAATTGATTTGGCTCTGCTCTCCCTCTTTGAAAAGATGCGTTGTTAATTACGACACGGAGAATTTATACAGAGAGGTAAAGGAATTCCCCTTATGGGATCTCTAAAATTTCCCTCATGGGATCTCTAAATCTAACAAAATTGCAATTTGTATTTCAAAATCAGCATGGGTATTATTATATTTACATTACATCAAATTTCCATTAAGTATCATTTTGGGATGGGCATTTCAATAAAAAGGTACTAACCTAAACTCCGTCACTGGAAACTATTCAACCCACCCATGAACAAACTGAAAGCTTGGTAGGTTTACAGAAGTGTGTTGCTCTGGCTTTGCTTTGGTCCGCAGGGAAATGTACTTACAGGTGACCATCACCTATTCATTTGTACTCCAAGGATCGTTAACAGTTCTTCAATCTTTCAGCTCTTACTAAATGAGTTCTCATCTCATGTGCATTATGATCATGCAAGGTCTCCAGTCTTACGGTAAAAGTTTCTACAGATGGCACTTTAAACTCAGGCTGTCAGTCAATCGTTCAAAGCTGCTCCTTCTGGGTTGGGAGTGAGTTCAAAGTTGAGAAATCCTCATCATAACCCCAGTTGATGGGTATATTGTTAGCTAAAATCTTTGGGATTAAGGCCGTTGTTTGTTTTGCACGTCTCTCATAAAATCAGACCTAGCCATTCACTTAGGAACTCTGCATTGACCTTTTTCCTGCTGATGGCTTTGCTCTGACATAATTGTGCACAGTTGCGATTTACTTGTGATTAGGTAGCTTTACAAGTCAGAAATGTTACTGGACCTAATTTCCTCATTACAACCCAGAAAAGCTGCTGCTTCGACATAACTCAATAACGTCCACAACTCAAAAACTGCTTCATGGATCATTTTCAAATTCTATACCCATATAGACCTTAGTGTGAAGAACTGGAGTGATTTTGGGAAAGGTCAGTTACATTTCCAACACCAGGTGAAGCTTTATCTAAAAAAACCTTTTGGGCCATAATTTCTCGATCGTTAAGTCACCATTTCATGGATCATTTGCAAATTATATTCCAAACTAGATCTTAATGTGACAAATAACTGGAATGATTTGGGATGGGATTGGTTTTATATTTTTGACACTAGGGGGAGCTTTAAAAGTTTTTGGGCAATACATTTTCAACTATTGATCTGATTTAGTCCAAATTTGGTGCATATGAATCGACTTGAGATCTATCTTATATATCATATTTGACTCTTGATAGCTATATTTTACTCACTTCGGGGAGCTATTTTTTTGACAAAAAGTAACGTGTACATCACACACTTCACATTTAATTTGAGGAGTTCCATCAGGAGATTGCGTGTACAACACAGGGGATTGACAAATGTTTGACGTTATTTGATACAGCTTATCTTTGTACTCTGCACAGTATTATTTTTGGTATTTTTCCTGCAGTTAGACGACCAAAAATTCATTTTTTATATGAACTTAAACTCTCATCATCATTCATATAAGCCGTAAGTAATCAGAAGTTTTTGCAATCCAATTATTTTTATATTTCATACAAACTGAATGTATGATATTTTTCAAGAGGAAACAAACCTAATATTATATAATCAGAAAGTAAATAAAAATAACAGAACGTTAACTCCTTATGACTAGCATATTTATATATTATATAATCAGCTAAAAATTGTTTCAAATTAACCCGACAACCAGACACTTCTGTGAATGTTAGATTGCTCGCTGTGTACATCTAACAGAGGGTAAGCATCCTGGAGGCATATTGAACACGCACAGACGGCAGAGATCCATGAAAAACAATTTAAATGCATCTGTCCTTTACATTACCAAACATCCTCTGAATCCCCCTTCTCCTTCCAATCTTCCTCTTTCCATGTCTTCAACTCGTGGGTTGTTACGTGGATGTTACAAGTCCAATGCAGAGGGCTCGGCGAATGTAACAATTAGACATTCAAGTGATACATACTAGAAATGTTCGTACTAAATTTGATTGTAATAGAGCCTGAAACGATATACTGTTATTGGGACATATAGGAGAGCTTTTGGACATAACAGGCACAGCTGTTATTAAAGCAGAGCCTATAAAATACATAACCCTTAAATGGCGACTTTATCAATTTTATAATTATATTGTACACTCACTGAAACAATATCAAAAACATTAGTTTATATCAGTTTATCACTATTCTAGAATTATTTTTAAGGCTAATTTGTTTTTATTGCGTTTTAATGTAACAAACTACTCTTCTTTTATATTTTTTAATCGCCTTAACTATGATACATTAAAATTGCTCCCGTGGTACAATAATGCATATATTTTTTTAAAGAATTTATTGACTCTTTCCTGCTGTTGTCTGGAAACCGTGTTGACATTTTTAACCTCTAAGTTGCTGCCATGCACCTTTGCTCGCACACCTGCACAATAACAACAAATCCAACCCTCCCATGTACTCACTTCTCTGTACTCGTTCAAACACCTTCATAGCTTTTTGTTGTAGTGACTGACAAATAGATTGAGGGGTTCTGGCAGATGAGACTTCAGGTAGCAGGAAGTCAACCATGACAAAATTAAGCAGACCTGGCAGTGGCTGCTGAGTCAGTTCCTTCAGAAGGGAAAGCAGGAGGCGTTGAAGAGGGAAAGTAACCATACAGCACACGAACACAGACATAGAAACACACACACACACACACGCACACACAAACACACAAGCCTACACAAGCACAGTTACTGCAAAGCTGAGTTGGTTAATGGCAAAGCAAACATGCAAGAAAGGTTTTCTAGCAGCTCTCCTCTGAGAGTTAGCAAAGGCTACTTTTAATCACAACGTTGTTGTTTTAAGTAACAGCATAACATTGCTGCTTATTCAAAGCTTAATTGACTGATTGGTTATAACCAATTCATGATCAATTTAGTAACTGCAGGCTTTTCTTATGGGAATGAGGATAAAGGCAGAAATGGGTCCACAACAATTTTCAGGAATAAATCATCAGAAAATAGAATATATTTATTCCTCTCATCTCAACAGACAGTTTCTAAACAGCAGGGAGTCCAGGGAATCTTCCTTCTCTATATTAGAATTTCCATTCTAGTTGCTGTGTTGATGTCTATCAGTAAGTATCTTGATGGGCATAGCAGGAGAAAAGTAAAGCCAATGCATAGAATCAAGGATGCATATGGTGATGTTTATTTAATAGAAGCCAGAGATTATATTTCAGACGAATGAGAATCGGAAGAGCATAAATTACAGTCATAGATAATAGTCAGAACCATTTTTGCCGAAATACCTGAACAAATCTGTTGGATCCATTCTTTTAAATAACATGGATGAGTACAGTCAAATATAGCATAACCAATTTCATCAAGGGCTGAATTTACTATCTAGTATATAAATAAAGGCAGCATAAATTGCAACTCTCCAGTCACGTAGAGAGCAGACAGACAGGGATCAGAATGTGCAGAGAAAGCAAAGTCCAGCAGAAGACATAGATCTATACGCACAAGGACTTTGCTTCTCCAATATTGATTCAACATAGCTGTGAGATTTGCCTTAGAGTGCAAACGTACAATTAGGATGAAATGCATGTGCCGGTAGAGCTGAATGCTTTAGACATTTCCAATATGCATAAGCAGGTTAAATATCTGGGCCACAGTAACATTTCTGAGACATTTGGACCTTAGATATTCATTTTTAATGAATTTGTTGCTAATTTATTATTGCTCATTAAACCGTTTTTAAACATTCAGCTAATTTATGTGTGGAATTTGGCTCACGCACACATTGATTCTTATACTTAAATCATTCTGAAGAAGTGAACATATCTTTAATGTATAATTCTTACACTCGTTCCTTGCTCTTTAACCACAGTAAAGGAAGCGTTGCACCATATTTATGATATGGCTGTAAGTAATCTGGTTTTCCTTTAAAGAAGAGTCGAATAGAGTTTTTTTATCTGAATGCTCAGAAATTAAACACAAATGTATGCAGATGGAATGATACAAAACTACTGACGTAATAAATGAAAATGCTGATTATCTTTTATTTTTCCCTTACTCCAACAATAATGAAATATGTATGCCTTCTTCCATCAAAAATAGCTTTCCAGCACTGATAATCATGAGCCTGAGGCAACATGACTGCAGTGATGAAACAAGCACTCGCCATCTTATTTCATTACATTTTAAGTAGTCAAAGTAGAATCCTAAAATTGACTAAAGCGCTTTATATTAATTACATTTTATTAGTTAAAATTAATTTCTGTTAATTGTTTTATTTTTATTTTTATTATCAATTTATTTATTTTTTATTTAATTTTCATTCTATTTTTTATTTGATTTTATTTTAATCAAATTTTTTCTTAGATATATCAATTGTACCTACTCTGCGCAATGGTTTCTCCCAAAGCGGTATGTTATTTATGGGTCAGTAGTAGTGAAGTAGCATGAATTGAACTATTAGTTAATAGTTAATCTACAATTTGAGGTACCTTGATGCTCTGCTCCCAGTAGATAAAATAGGCATTTTTCTGAGATTTAGCAAAATTAATTACTTAATCCACTGCTGCAATTCAATTTATGAGAAATAATGGTTTTCATCTGTATTTCACCAGTGTTTTTCTACTGTATTTGAATACCTTTCACGAACCTGTCCACCTTTTTCTTTAATTCTCACCACCGTTAAAGCGGATACGTTCGTCAGGCAGGGATACCATTAGGCTCTTCACAGTACGTATGAAAAACCTGATGTTGAGAAAGAAGATATTTTAGTATAGTTATATTTACTGTAAACAAGAGGGTATGTTAAGTGCAATTTGTCCTCTTTCCATCTAAAGCAATTAAGCTTTCAAAGAAAGGCTTTTAGCATTATTTTGTTATATTATTCTAGCTATCGTTTTAAACATGGTCTGTTTTCATCGCATGTCAAAACATTTAAGAGCACCAAAGGTATATTCTCCGTTTGGACTCATAATTAGATACTTCATGTTACTGTGCCGATGTCAACCACAAGTTGATGGATGTTCTCTCCCTTCAACAAACTGTCTCATATGGTTTGCCGCCAACTTTTCTGTGGCTGTTGGCTTGATAACGGACATCTGTTTCCTGGATGATGGATGGCAGTTATTCTAAAACAAAAACAAAATGGAATCCAAATCTGTTCTCTTCTTCTGAAGAAATGAAACATCAGGGAAAATCCATATAAAGCCTGAATAAAGTGTATATCTGAATAGCGAAATATATCTGGAACCAAAAATATTTCACTGCCCCGTATAGACTCACACTGAGTTTTTGATTACATTCTCCAATGAAGTGAACTGAAGTATAGAATCAATAAGGAAAGTGAACCAGTTGTACAGAATTATTGAAATGAATGAATGAATTAATTTAAACATTAAACATGTTTAAATTAACAAATCTATACACCTATTTATTAATACACCTTTATGTCATCAAGGTTATATATATATATATATATATATATATATATATATATATAGCTTTCTGTAATCACGAGGCTTGATTTTCATAGAAATGATTTTCAAAATCATCCATTTTTTTCATATATATATATTTATAAATAGCTTCTTTATTTTATACATTATGGCTTGCTTCTTAAACTTATCTATGTTCCTCTGATCTCCAGTTGTGCAGGCAATGACAGACGCTGAGAGCAAACTCGCTGTCTGGACCTGATGACATGGGCAGCGAGCATTTAGTTACTGTGAACTGTGAATTTCACCCTCCTGTTAGCAGTGCAAAGTTCCCCCCGTGGACTGTTCGACAAAATAATAAGTTGCAGGCCACGGCAAGAAGTGTTAGAAATGAAATAGAAGTAAATAGGAAAGCTAATATTGGTCGTTGTTTTGTAATACATTACAATAGATACAATACAATTTTTTTTCCAGCCATTTTTGTAATTATGTTATTATAAAGGGAGTAAGGCAAACCATTGTTTGATCGTTATTGGACTCCTACAGGTAGCACATGCTGCGCAATTTGCAATAGTCTAAGTACTTGAAAACATATAAGCGTGTGTTTTTTGAGATTAAGTTTCAATGGCTTCCTAAATTGCACTTTTCTTACTTATTGAAATGGTAAGAAATATCATTTTTTTCTAGAAACAAAAATGAATGATAACAAAGGCGTCAACATTAGATGTTTTTAATAGCTTGAATAGCTTCATTCAGGTGTGTGCAAGTCCTGCATTCAGTCTATATCCAGTGCTTGCTTCTAAATAGGCGGATTGGTGGACTAGGTGCATATTGGCTGTTAGAATCTATCCAACCTTTCATCTTAGAGACACTGTTATGTTTCCTGAGCCTTTGCACCGCTTAGGAGGTCTTAGCAACATGTGAACATTAATCAAAACCAAGACATGTCCCCACTGTGCTGCATTTGCCCCTAGCAGAGTATTTACCCTGTCATTTACCCACCAGAAATACATCGACTAAAAAAAATATGTTCTTTCTTTCTTTCCTTCCATGATAAATTGAGAAAAGAAACACTTATTCCACAGCTATGAAAGGAATATAAAAGGTATAAATACTACATGTAATATTTTTGCTTTAAAATGCATCAAAGTAAATACACTGTGTTATATATATTGTTCAATTATCTAGATTATTCCAAAATGTTCCCAACAATTCTCCAATACTCAGAAGGCCAACCATTTTTTTATTTTATTTTTTTAATATTACATTGTCTTAAATCATTTTTGGCTGAGTCAGTGCGAGCTTTCTTCAGGGATGGCTGTTGTTTGACAAATAATATAAAAATTCACATAATCCCGTACTACTTATATTTTCTATGTAAGTTTTTCTACGTACATTGTTTCCTACATGCAGTTTGTTCTTGTTACCTTCAAGACAAAAAGGAACAAATGTGCAAAAATGTCGAAACACAATCAGTAATGTAAATGAATCTTGTTTTTTCAAACATTGCTGGTTCTCAAAGCTATGGTTCTAATTATGCCAGTGTACAAGCGTGCACAAAAGACAAAAAAGCTTGCTCACATTAGATCAACAAGCTGGCCCGGAGTTATAATATAATGAGACATTACATTATGGGGGAATTGCTACACATAGTCATTTATCTCTATGAATGGATTTTTGCGGTTTCATTAAATAGAAAGTGAAATCAGGTTATTTATCAAAGATTTTGTTCCTTCCTCAGTCAGAAACTGTACTCATCATCCATCCCACCTCTCTCTTGTCCATCTCCGATGCCTTTTCCCCTTTTTTAATCCCTAAACAGGGAGGATAATCCATATAATCATAAGGGTATGTATTTACATATATCAGATAAAAAGTTTGAAATACGTAATAAGAAAATTGTATTTGGTCAACACAAAGAGACTTCTTTTCCCACTGAGAACAATATCATACCTTGCTGATAGAAATAAATGGTGTGCAGTTGTTTTGTCTTTGTGTGGCTGAATCTGATTGTTGCTTGAGAGGACTCCAGTGGGGAGAGATGGTCATTTAGGAAAGAAAATGAGATACCCAATGGAGTGTTTTAATGGACTGAAAACATCAGTTGGATGAGTGTGTGCTTCCTCTGGAAAAGTGTGATTATGCTGGAAGGAGTGTGATTAGGAGTTGAGTGTATATGGGCTTGCAAGCCATCATAACTGTCCAAGAGTGTGGCAGAGCATTTGACTGTTTCTTGTGTATTATATAGTAATTTATGCGTGAAGTGTGTATGTATTCATTCCTTGCTTTGAGGAGTGCTTACCGCATCCCTCACAAGGTCGCCTCGCTGTACTCTGGAGTGATTTACTTTTCAGTTTAATATGCATATTTCTTGATGATGCTGCAATGCTGCTGCTGGTGGTCATGTAGCAGCAACCGTTTATTCAAGTCAACTTCATAGGAGAATTACATTTCCATCTACTGTATAGAAGAAGGGCTGCAACGAATAATTGACGTAATCGACACAAATCGGTTATGAAATTAGATGACGGCAAATTTAAGAGTCGATTAGTTGGTGACGTCGTCGGACACCGCCTCGGAAACTGTGTAAAAAGAAGGAAGTAAACATTAGCGCCATGGCAACACCATTGTGACAGAAAACATCCAAGGTGTGGGAGCATTTCTACCTCAGCAGGCCAAAAGATTGTGTAAACTACAAGATCATGAAATTCAGCCCTATATATTATATAATTGCAACCAAAGAATAGATGTCGTTGGTTTAACCCATGCCTGCTGGTATGACTGTTTTAATACACACCTGAACAATATTCTATTCTATTCATAATTACACTATGCTTGCAGGTTATAGATTATATTTATATAGATTTTATATTATAGATTTTACTTTGTGTTGTGTTGCTACTAGCTGGGGTTTTTTCAGAAAGAGTTTAACCCTGAGTTCTGAAATGATCAACGCAGAGATTATTAACTCTGATTATTCGGTTTAGGGACTGGAAGCGATAGAGACCAATGTCATAAGTAGATGGGGGGACCAGGGCTGTACCATGTGTGAGTCTAAACATAGAAACGTTTTCAATTGATACAGCAGAAATGATTATTTGGGTGACTTGTTAAGGTTGTAGATGAGATATTTCTGTATCAGTATAGACTGTTTGAAGTATTGTTTCGTTATGTATTTGTTTTAAAGATTGTTCAGTTTGGCTTGTTGGAGGGGCTTCTGATAAAACCAGGGCAGTAGGCTCCTCTCGCGTCAGTGGGTTTGTATGATTTGTCCATGGAAGTACCAAAAGTTGTTTTTGATATCAGTTTTCCCACTCTTTAAGGAGTTTTAGCTCTCTCTTATAAATTTAAATTGCCCCTTATCTTTACCTCTGCGTGTGTGTGTGTGTGTGTGTCCAATGTGGGCTGGATCCAACTTGTAAATGATTTATCCTAATGTAGTTTTTGACAGCAGAATGTACAAAGCACTGACTGTTTTCTTTTCTACCCTTGTTTATTTTCCTATATTTACATAGATGTTTGTTTTGATTCCAGAGAAACGGCTGTATTTTGATGTATTTGGATGTATTTTTTTTATATTATTTGTTCATATATTTTCTTTACTTTTGTATCAGCAGTAATGTGATGCAACATGAAAGGACTAAATTACAGTTAAGCAAATACATTGTTGGTATAGCTACCTGTTTGGTTTAACAGTCTGTTATAAAGCAGTAAAGTTTATTAAAAGATATTTTGGAAAGAAGAATTCATCTTTATGTTTTTATTGTTAGTTTGCATGCACCTAAAACAACCTTAAGCCAGATTCAAAAACTGATGGCAAAATAAGAGTCCTTTAGTAATTGTGTATTTATTTCAATTTAACTTTATTTAACCAGTGACTCTGTGACACCTCCTTCCATCACTGGTCAAACCCTAACAAAGCTACTATGACCATTTGTGGTATTGGTACGATATGAACAAGATTATAAAAATGTCCTCAGAGATTTTCCATGACCAGGCTTGGAGAATTACTGAGGAACCTGTCTCTTCAGTTCTATTTATCCAGAAATAGAAAGTCATTAGGAGAATGGCAGGTGATGGGCATTTTAGAAAGCTCAGCAGAGGCGACACAAGATGAAGACAATTCAACCTTGTGTGTCTCCAGTTCTCCACTCACCCATTTCATTTTATTAATTTGATGGGGTTTTTCTGTTTTGTCAATCCTCTGTTTCATTCTGCCATATTATATATTCTGATACTTCAACCTGAAAGGGGAACCAGGACACGAAGCATAACGTGATGTCTTCTGTCAGGAAATATACTCCTCTAAATGTTTTTAAAACAGAAGGACGGGCACATCGCTTCCATGAAACGTTAAAGGAATTGCAGAAATAACAATGAAACCTTCACATGTTGCAGCCTATTTTATGTGCTTGGCATAAAGTGGTTTTATTACTCAATTGAAACAGGGGATTTATATCCAAGAAATACCAATTCTTCTTCTCCATTATCACAGGGCTAAAGTGCTAATGGAAGTTAACACTAATGAAGTCTGTGGAAGAAAATATATTTTTTTAATGCTGTGCATATGGTGCAAAATTGATAATTTTGAGATAAAAGGTGTGTATATTTTGTTTACCGTTTTTTCTATTGACACCTGAGAATGCAAATATACGAAAAGTCATGAAAGACTCACTTAAAATTATAATTACATCTAAATGATAAAATAATATGGGATTTGGACATTAAGCATCTTCATTTGGTTGCAAATTAACCACTTCTCAATCCCTCTAATTAGGTGCAAAGAAGTGTGTTATTTGACAGTAAATGCTATGGGATGTCTAAAATTATCTTTGATAATCAATAGTGCTCTGTGCTAATGTTGAAAATTTTGAAATTGGTATCCATAAGAATATCAACATTCATTAATGCAACTATAATAGCCCTCTTCCATCTGCCTTTAGCTGACCTTTATCTGCCATGTCGACCACTTGAGATTTTGATATTGTGCTTTGCTAAAAAAAAGGGATATAACCTATTGCTAAAAACTCTGTGTTGGCATTAATTATAAGATAAATATAGTAAACAGTGAAAGCTCAATGCAGCTGTTCTTTGAAATAGCTGCCTAATTAGAGTGCAATTAAACAGTGCCAAACACCATGTTAAAATATTTATTTGAAGTGGATTTCAATTAAGATTAAAAAATCTAACCAAAAACTAAGCTTCATGTCAAACTGGCTTTCCTTAGCACCTGATTATGTGCATATCTTACAGACAACATCTCATTTAGGATCCATTGTATTATAAACATAAAGAGGCTATATTGGGTCTCAGCACAAAAGCGCACACACTCGCCTGCAAGCACCTGACGCACTCTAGCTGCATTTAAAGTATGTCACCAGGATAAGAATTACATTATGAAAAACAAAGTTTGCACAAACAGAAGAAAGTTCTCACCTTTGGGACTTGGGGAATATTATATGTACATAAGATTGCCAACAGAAAATACAGAAAGAGAAGAAACTTTGGATTTCATCTATTATTTACTCGTCTTGATGGTTTTCTCAATGACAGATGAAAATTCCAGAGCATGTTCCAGAACCGTGGTTTCTGACTGTTGACTGTGATATATTCAGGGCCAAGTGGGATTCCACTGTTGTGTTCTGCTTAATAATCCAAATCCTGTAAGTCCCCCTTGGCCCACTTCACTACTTTAATTGCTCTTTGTATTTTATGATGTTATTCTCCATTTTCATAATCTGGAGCAACGCACTTATGGCGTCTGCTCGAGAGAAAGAAAGGAGATCACCAAGAAGCGCTTGATACTGCTTTCCTATAATCATTCAGAATACTAGGGTCACTCTCTAATCTGTATAGCTTGGTATGTCCGCCCCTGGTCTGGTATTCTTTAAAAAGCATCATTGTATAGAAAACTGGCTGGGGACATCTGTACTCATGTTTATGTGCATCCGTCAGTGTCTTCTACTGCTCATGTAAATGTGCCTGAGCTAGCTTTTGCATGCATCCACACTGCCTGTGGGGAAACGTGTTCAGTGGGGACATGGGACTGAGACTCATTTTGCTTAGTCATTGCGGATCAGGTCACACACTTGTGGAATAAGTCATTTGTTTAGCGATAAGCACAACAATAAAGGTGTAAAAAAGAGCACCGTCAGCAGCCATGAAGATGGTAGGGTGTGATAGGCAAGTCTAGCACCGTAATCACTCGCTCTTTAAGCAAGGCCATGAAGTGCATTTCAAAGTCTAATGCTTGGCTTCAATGAAATAAAGGAAGGAACACCATTGGACAATGTGGAGCAATTAAGTGAGTGAGAGGACCATTCGAGCTGCAGGAACACTTGTTACAGTCAAATTAAAGTTAGTAAACAGTAAATGTGTGACGTGTGAGTGACTGCTAGAGTAAGAAAATAATTATTTGTTTAAAGTTTTGAAAATAAAACCAGAAAAATGACCCAGAGAGCACAAACCTCAACCAAAGCACAACAGATAAGTAAAAAGTATACAGATTGCTCCTTTATTGTCTGAGTTATTGCCAGCCTTTAAAATACTGACAACTCCAACAAGTCTCTGAGTATCTGTAAGATACTCTCTAGCCAATTCCACTTATGCTTCTTTGTTTAGCCCACTCCAACCCCCCAAAACACATCAAAGGAGTCAAAAGAACAAAGGCAGCCATTACTACATTGTCATGTCACTACTCCGAAAATCTTATTATTTTATCACATTTATTTTAAATGCTACAAACCACGTCATGTCACCAAACTTACAAGATATGCCAAAACCTACCTTTGGGTATAATTTCATCCAATTTAATCCTTTAGCTTTTCTGTTATCTTGACAACAAAACAAACAAACAGACAAACTCACACGAGTGAAAACATAACCTGCTTGCCTTGTAATACTGATTTTAATTTACTTTTCACTTCTTCAGTTCTTCTCTGTATGGTATTTCTTAAACTTGTTCAAAGCCAAACACAAGTTCAATCAATTAGTGTGTTCATTTTGTTTATATACAATAAACAATAGGATTGCAAATATGAAATAGGTCATTTATATTCCAGTACTCTGTAGACCCCTGAACTCCCGGGAACATCCTAGACAAGTAACAGATTTTCGCAGAAGAATTTGGAGACACAAAGGCAAGAGATTTAAGTGGAGAGGAGGTATGATGGCTGGGGAAGGGCTGAGCAGGATGAAATCTGGCCGGCTTTACCATGCGTGTGTGACTGTGTCAGTGGTCTCCTGAGCACAGGGACAAAACAAAATCTCAAGACCATCTATAATAAGTCGCCAAAGTTGGTCTATGAGCTGATACAAGTACGACAACACAGGAAGTATTCAAGTTGGTGTGGATAAGCTGGGGTTGATATACTGCTGAAGATAAGATGATTGAGGACTGGTGTAGAATAGGGCTTCCAAAAATCTACACACAACCACACACACACACTGAGAAAAGAGAAAGGGGACAGTAGAGAGACAAGAAAAACTCGTCCTCGTAAGAAGCCATGACAGCAGAGATGTAACCTACCAGCACCAAATAGTGGTTGGTAAAACTTACCATTAGCTGGTAAACATAATAGAGCATTTCCGAACTAGAAAACGATGACACTCGATTTGCTTAGGTGTATGTACAAAATGTGTTAATATTGTATTTATTTCCAACTTTCAGCTGCACTTAGTAAGGACAGATAGTTAATTAAGTTTTATTTATGAAGCCCAAAATCAGCTCGATCAACCAACTACCAAGTACATTTGCTATTTTATTACGATTTTAATTGCCCTGCATGTAATTTGGTCTAGGATTTGATACTTGGAAATGGCTTTTTTTTTGCACTCAATAAAGACGTGCAAGAATAAAATAAATATTTGAGTTATTTAGTGTCTCACTTACTACTGTCTCTCGACTCTCTTAATCTTCTTCGCAGATTACGATCTAATTTTAATTTGTCGCGACCTCACACTGTGTGCAACACTTTTGTAGTCGCAGTGCTATTGATTGCAACAGAATGATGGCAGAGTTCAAGAAAAAAAAGCCTTTAATTCTTTTCCTCTTAAAAGCGTTTTTTAGTGGGACTCTTATTGAAATCATACCCTTGTTACAAGTTTGCTTCACTATCTTCTACACAATTAAATAAAAGTGATAATATAATTAAATTTTCTCACATCAGGGCAGGTGGGAAAAAACTGATGACAATATAAAACCTATTCATTGTAAGAACCTGTCTCATGAGATTCTGCCTCTGCATCTCCTGCTTTCTGATATATCAATGGGAACTTTGTGATTAAATAATTTAATCACAAAAGAAAATACCTGTTCCACCAGCTGTTAATGGCTGGCCAATTTTCCTATGGTTGCTTATTTTTCATATGTTGTTCGTCGAGCACTTCATTGTCGAGTTCACATTACAGAAGCGCAGACCTGATTTTCCAATTGCTAACAGTTTTGCAAAATTCTGTAGCAAAGCAACAGTTTCGAGGTGAGTTGTCACTTACTACCATAAGCTTGGTTTTGAATGATCTGTTCATAGAGTGATGCAGATGCCTTTCAGAAGCTTTCAAGATAGCTCTGGTATGTATTCGTAGCGTCAAGGAGAGGCTTGGGATTTATATATTGATATTGATACAGTTACTATATTGGCATCAACACATGCTTTCAATTAGAAGTAAAAAGCAATGGCAGCAGTTTGGTACAACTTGTGTCCAACTTACATCTTTTATGGTTTATTTTTACAGACTCCATGGAGATTGAGGGACTGTGCAATGCTAGTCCAAAATTACAAAAGATTAAATAAATACAGTATATATATATAGTCAAAGGGCTTTTCCGTATACGTTGGATTTAAAATTTAAAGCAACAGAAAGAAAGAAGAAAAAAACAGTTACAGTGTTCTTTATTTCCCCCAAAGAGCAGTTAAACAAAGAGAACTGTGGCTTCAGGCCATTAGCAAATAGGATGAAAATGGTAAATGGTTGGACCCAGCCGTCAATTTGTCTGCTGCAACCGCTTCATCACTTTAAATAATGATGTTGCTAAGATTGAAGTGCATTTGAAATGAAGATGATGTAAACAAATAATATTCAATCAAATTCAAAATACTATAGGTGTATATATACTCATGAACATTTTTGTTCACTCATGAACATGCTTGTGCAGTGAGTTATAAGATTATTAAAGTAGAGAGATATAGAGTATAGCTTCACCACAATATAATTTGTTTACATTAATGTTTTCTTTCTTTTTTGCAAGGCAATAGATAGAACAAAACAAAACATGAATGCAAACAAAAATTTCCGACATACATGGAAAACCGGGGGGAAAGAAACATAGTATTAGTCCTTCAGCAAGCCTCGCTGTAGGTTGGGTTAAGTGAATGAACGTGTCTAACTCAGTGTGTGGTAATATTTATTAGGTGCATGGGAGAAATTGAACTAGGATAGATAAACAGGAGCCAAATCATAGTAATTGCACTAGTACCTAATACTATTTATTTATTATTCATTACATACATTATGATAATAATGTAAATAATGATAATAGCAATAATGAAAATGTCAATCCAGCAGGTTGACTCCAGCAGGACTGCGCTTCAGGCAGCAATCATTACCCTCATGAAGCCTGTAGATGTTTTTGCTTTTCTCTTGTATTTATTTAGTTTTGCCTTGTTTTATTATGGTTCTCTCTGGCCAATCCCACACACTCACAAGAGGGGACGACCCTCTTAGAATCGAATAAAGAAATAATCATCTAACACCCTATCCGAGCCCCACCCACCAGAGAGAGGGGCACTGCCCTGATCTTCCTTCTATCTCAGTAACGTAATTAATATCAGTAATTATTATAGAAATAATCATGACAAAACCGTGAAAGCACTGGTAAACAGTTTAATAATAATACAAATTATCATTATTACTATACATGTAGCAGCAAGGGCTAGGATTGAACCCTGCAATACTCTGATTGGGTGACAAACACTCTACCAACTGAGCTAAAGCCACTAATGATGGCATTCCTTTCATTTCACAATAGTATTGGTAAATGTGAGTAATATCAGTGGTATAAAAAAATATCCTGCTTAGAGAAAGGAAAATGTAATAAATATATATTATATTTATACTGTATATATATACATATATTGTATATATATACTGTATATATGCTATCCGGTCCGTCCCCTTTCATGGCGGTACAGACAGTACGCTAATCAAACACTATTTCTTTACATTTTCTATACCAACATTGATCGTCGATGACCCTCCCCCTTGCTGGTCCCAGTGGGTACATTCAGAGCTGAATTTCGTTTCTAGTCCACCACCGTCCACCCCTAAGCTGTAATGAGATCTGGGCCCTTGCTTGTAATGTGTGACCCCCTGTCACCTAACTGTCATGTAGTGTGCAAACCATAGCAACCTCAAGATTGTCAATTACAAGACAGAAAGTTGTGTAGTGTGAAGAGTACAGCCCTCTGACGACTCTTGGAGCCATGTGTGTGACCAATGCTTGAAAAGGAATACATCAAAGCAGAGAGAAAGTGTAATAGTAACATGCGCACAGATATGTGCACCAACAAACACGCACAGACACACATTTGCAGTCATGCTGCAAGTTCATGCGCTTGCTTCTCCAATGTGTTTCATCATTTCAGTTTTAATTCTCTTGCAGGTGACGGAGACACGGACGGGGCCACTGGGATGCAGTAGCTATGACAATCTGGACTCTGTTAGCTCAATCCTTCTGCAGAGCCCTGAGAGCAAGCTTCATCTGCAAGGTAAACAGCGCCAGCATATCAATATTTTTTTCATATGTTTGACCTTGATGTTGGAGGTCGTGGGGCAGGAAGTCATACTAAACGCTATTAGTCAGACATGAAATGTAATTGGATGGACAAGATAATGGTTTGTGCCTTTTTGGACTGATGTATATATGCTCAAACACAGTCAATGGTAATTCTGTTAAGATTCTTTGTGGTTATATAACAATGTGTTCTAATATGTTGAGCTTGTCCAAAATCTTTTTTTCAAAGACGTTTAACAATTCAGAGATGAAAGTAGGAACTAGCTTTTTATTTTTATTCATCAGAATGTATCTCAAGAATAGAGTCACTTTTTAGAGGCTTCTTAAAAATTTGAAATTAGCCTACAGGGATGTCACTCAGCAATCATGCATCGGTTTACATTTTCTCATGTGTGGTCACGTTCTGTAATGTTAAAGAAGGTCTGTTTTAGACGTTTACATGACTGGTAAGTAGTCCAAGAGAAGAAATGGCTCGCAGTGACAGTCAACCTGGGGAGAAAGAATGATGAAACACTACGTAACCGAGGTCAAGTGTTTGCATAGAGTGATTGGTCCTTTGATTTATTCAAGTTTATATTGGTTATTACAACCAGTTTGAGAATTGCACATGCTTATTTTCAGAGTAACTCACCCTCAAGCCACTTTTCGTTTCAGGGAGAGCTCATTACTCAACCTCCAAAATCCGAGAATTAAATGGTTTGTCAAAGAAATAATTTTAAGTTCTCCAATGCCTCTTACTCAGAAGACTGTATAGATTATGGGAAATACTTTATTGTCAGGCACCAAATGTATCAGCTTGGTGCTTTGAAGACTGTTTTTTTTTTTAACTCAACTGATAAATGACAGGCCTTGAAATTATTATTTCTTTTGGTTTGTAATAATCCCCAAAGAATGGAATAGCTTTTCCAAATGGTTTCACGCTTAGAGTTTTTGTATTAGGACAAATTCTATATTTTGGATATTTTTATGCATTTTGTGTGTGGGTGAAGGGTAACAAAGGGTATTGACTATTGTACTCAAAATGTATCCTTTCGAATGCAATAACAATTCAGACTTAAATTAATCTGACAACTGATGGTCTTCAAAAATGTTTGTGATCTTCAAAGTAATGGCACTTCACACCGCCAATGGAGAGGCATGTCATCAATGGAGAGCTTTAAAGGTCTATGCGGCTCAAATGTATGTAAAATTTATATGATGAGATCCGGGGATTTCATTCATCTTCCATTTGTCATCATCAATTTAGTAACAATTTAGGTTACGGTGTGTATGCACCTCAGATCAAGCCATTTGTGTCCTTTTATTTTCGTTATCATGTGTATCTAAGACCACATTTGTTTAAAATTAACTGAATATATTTTGTTTATTAAGCCATAACGTGTACTCTGCATTATGTCCCACACCAGCCGGACATAACATTAAAACTACTCGGGTAATGTTGTTCTATCTTCCGTTCTGTCTGACAATACAGCCCTCAGCTGGAGTCCATGTTCTGACACCTTTCTATCAGAGCCAGTGATAACATTTACTGCAATTTATGAGCTTTGTGCACTCATGACTCTCTGGCTAGTCCCCTGGTTGTCCTTCTTTAAAACCACTTTGATAGATAAAAACTACTATAGACCAGGAACGCCCAATAAGATCTGTATTTCTGGAGATGCTCTGATATCTCAAGTTAGCCCTTTAGTCAGAGTCATTCGCATCTTTATGCTTGCACATTTTTCTTGCCAACAACACAACAATATCAGGGACAAAATATTAAATTGCTGCCAAATATATCCCACCACTGACATGTACCAATTTAATGAGATAATCAATGATATTTGATTTTCACCTGACAGTGGTTTTAATTTTGTGAAATTATAAATCACTAGAGTTCAGTGCAATCGTATGCGTTGATGTATGAGCTCGGATTGGCTGTAAATTGTCCCCTTTGTCAACAAACCCAATTGTTGACAAACAATTTGGAAAGTCAGATGAAGGATCTCAGTCATAAAGTGGATGTCTTGATAAGATAAGATAAGATAAGATTAACATTTATTAGTCCCACAATGGGGAAATTGCAGCGTTACACACTGATCAATATAACATGCGTGGTGGTTCACAATTTAAACCTACAGTGCAGGCATTCACATGAATTTAAGTCCATTACTTTCAAGTCCTTGAATGAGAATAACACAATTGTCACCAATTTATCTCACAACATTCTGTAGTTTTAAAATCCGTAGTCTGTGGTGACATCACTGTTCCTGCGGCAATTTAACCAACGAAGATTTGTTTTAAGGAGCTATAGGAGGGATAATTCATTAATTTTTCTGTTAACGCTGTTAGGCTACAGCGATAGGCCATCCCAGGTCCGCCGCAGAGAGCCAGACAACCGTTCACCCACATGTTCACACCCTTGGAGAATTTGGAGTAAGCTTCACAGTTCACAGTATTAGCTATATTACTGCCATTGCTAGAGGCAAACATGTCAAGTACTATGAAATGCCTGGAAGTCCTTTAAACTTTCTGGATTTTAGAGTCCCTGTATGAGATAGCTGCCCTAACTGACCAATTTTCACTATTTATCGAATATTCATTCAAACTGTTCTGCATGTTTTATTTATCCTTAGGATTTTGGGAATATTTTAAGAAGTCTAACAGTTGAGCATTAGATCAGGTCGGCATGAATGGAAAAGAAACACAAAGTTTCAGCACTGCAGGTTAAACATATGTATCAATTGACTAATTATTTTTCGGGACTCCTTTCCTGAAAGGTTTTATGTTGCACATATAATCATTCCCAAGAGTGGCTCAATGTTTGGCGGGTTAAGTATTGCCACTTGGGTGTTCAATTCTTTATAGGTTGTCACTGTTGCTGGTAGCCTGGGTTGCTGATGAGTGGTTACTGCAGTGGTGTCAACTTTTGGTTGGGCATGGCTTGGTAGCTCAAGATAGTTGCTGTGGCTTTTCATGTGGCTGTTGGTGCATTTATAGATAGCTTTTAGATGGATGTAGATAGATTTATGAATCCACAACAACAATGCACCTTTACATGCCAGCTGCCATCTTCTTTGTGATTGCTGGCCCGTTTGAAGTTATTGCTTTTGGAATTTCTAGAGTGATTAAAAACATAATAAAAAATACATAACTAGACATGCATACAGAATTTTTTTATGCAGAACACATCTAAATGATCTTTGGATTTTTTAATTCTTTATCTGTATGCACTTAGAATAGTTGGATATGTGTAAAATTACAAGTACATGGTTGTTCCATGTACTTGTATTTGTGAACCTCACAATAGTTCAAAAAGCAGCTTGATCTCTTTTTATTCATACAAAAGCAGATTTACTGTGTCCTTTGGCAGGTCTTTATAGACAATACCCAGAAAATAAGAGCTTTGACAGGATTGTTCTGTTCTTTGATAACGCGCCATAAATGAACATCATAAAGTATCCCTTGAGGAGGAAGACATTGGCAGTGCCCAGGACATCTCTTATAAGCGTTAGTAGCTCTCTACCATCTAATGAACACCCCCTACGTATCTCCTTATCAAATGCCTATTGACCTTTTAGCAGGCAATTAGCTAACATGCAAAGCTTTGGCATTTTAACTATGGGGAGGAGTCACATCTTGCCAGTGCAGAAGATATAAGATGATCACTGTCAGCACTACGTGGTGCGCCTAATATGCACAGGGTGCATCATTTTCACTGACACAGAATTCACATTTATTACTAAAAACTCAATGCTTTTGTCAAATTTTGTCAACCAAAAAAAAAATTTGCCAAATATAGATGCACCTACATGGAAAACTACACGCAGAACATGTAGCTACTGCCGGCGTGTGTGTGTATATGTGTGTTTATGTGTGTGTGTGTGTGTGTGTGTGTGTGTGTGTGTGTGTGTGTGTGTGTGTTATAGAGTGTGTTTGTGTGCGAGAAAGGGTGTGTTTTGTGCATTAATAAGACATTTCATTTGTAATCCATATTTTTGTACATTTTAAAATCCTTAGTTTCGGATTATCTTTATGTGCTCTCCATCTTTTTTTGAAATGAATAAAGTTAATTAAGACTTGCCGTTTTCATTGCATATGAATTAAATAAGCGGATGATATTATTGTGCAGCACCGTGTGAATTAAAACAAGGATGAAGTGAAATGTTAAACCCACTCAATTTCATTCTTCTAATTAAACTTTTATTGTGTATTTTATGTCGTGCTTTCAAATTTTTCACCCCAGAATCGTCAGCACTTTTTTAACACACCTTGAGACTACTTAAGTTTAACTGCAAAACTTTAATTTCATGTAAAAAATAACACACAAGAATATTATTATAAACCAGTAACTGAGCATTTCACTACTTTAAAAGTGATTTAGGAAGGAAAGTAGCTATAGCGCTGGGACACATTCTGGTCTAAATCAACAAGGAAGATGGTCGAATTCTTCCTGGAGATGCTGTAAAATGACTGTTTTTCTCTCCTCTTTCTCTTCTGTGCTCCACTGTTTTGGAGCCGGCCGTGCTGTGAATCACAGATAACACAATACGGATGTGACATTCCCTGGATATACCCTCTGCTTTCACTTAGATTTAGATTAGAATGCTGTAGTGGACTCTGACATGAAGGGAGCTATCTTTCACGGCAACCCTGAACTCACTCCTCTTCCCTCCTACCGCTCTGCTTTGTGAAATGTTTGGGAAATTCCTCCCTTTATTTTTCCTTCTTCTCTGAAATCATCAGAAATAGAGATAGTAGTGGATCGTGTATTTTTCATATTAGATTTCATGCATGACTAAGCAAAGCTTTGATCTCTCACAAATGAAATTTCCATTGCTTTGACAAAATATCACTGTAGGGCCTTTGGTTTTTTGATATGATATCTGTTTTGTTAAACTGCATCATTAACTCATTGATCCCGACCCAGTCTGTCACTGTCATAATTCGGAACTCAATCTTGACTTATTATAGATCCAGTGATTCAGTGGACCATTTTTTAAGAATGCTGGTTTCTTCATCTAAATTAACTATTCAGCTTTATGGCAAGCGGGATTTAGAATCACTTTTGTTCTCCCACATTAATTTTCTCTCTATTTGTTTGTCCTGACTCCAGGCTAAAGCTTAGAAACTTCACAATATTTGTTTTAGCTGAGACATAAAACTAAAAATAGTTAATTGAAGATTGAAAATTAAATAGAAGAGGGAATTAAAACATGGCAGTGATGATTTTCATTATTTCCTTAAAATCATAGTGTGATCCAAGTGGTAGTAAGAAAGCAGTCTCTTTTTAATCAGCTTTTAATACCCTTATTGCCTGCCATCTGTTAGGTTTATCATTTATCAGCTTATATATAATATATTACTATATAATAATTATATTAGCTATATTTACTATATATATATATAAATTAAAAGTTCAAAATAAAATTAAGAAATGCTTTCAGATACAAGTTTGTCCCATTGACTTTAAAGAGATTCAGCCGACCTGATCAACTAGGGAAGATTGTACATGCACTAAAAACTTTGTTCTTCAGCCCAGCCCCTGGAACACATTCAACATCTTCACCCAAGGACGTTGAGGAATGTGACAATGCGAACAGCACAGAATGTTCAGAGATATAGATGGGAGAGAGGCCATGCGGGCCTCAACCCTTTGGAGTTTGAGGTCAAGTTATGGTTAGGGTTCTGGTTTACCATAAATCTTTATATACTGTATTAAATCATGTTCAAGATGCCAAGGTTTAGTGTCATTTTTTGTCACTAATTTTATCAATGTAACATACTGTAATAGTATAATGAACCCAAAAAAATATGAAAGGGTAAAGGATTTGGGATCACACTGGAGTAATCTTTGGATCTAGTGGGACAAGAATAATCAGTAAAATCTTTTTAATTGATCGTAAAACATACTGGGGGCCAGTTTAAAGATGCTGGAAAAGGAGTGACATTGTCATGTCTCTCAATTCTGGTTAAAATTCTGGCAGTTGATTAATGGATTTTTTATTTTATTTTTTAATCAGTTTTGTGAAAAGTCTGTTACCCAGTAATCAAACTGTGGTGATATGCAAGCATGTAAAATCCTTTCTGTCTTCAAAAGATTAAAATGCATCTTGTTTTGTAATAATTTCTAAAATGATTAAAACCAGATTAGACAATCTAAGTAGTGGGCTGCTGAAAGCTGATTGTTACTGTGGATTTGGTCACCAACTCAACTGTAGAGATTCCTTGCAACCTGCTCAATATTGTTCAACGAAGAGCCGAGAGAGGAAATGTGCTCCTGTGCTGTGGTCCAATTAGTAGGATTTCTGTTTTGTCAGCATTCAATGCTATTGGTGTAATTTCCTATGTAACACAATTTGAAACAAACATACTGGATGTTTTCTCAAGTTGGTTACTGTGCCATAGAACAATAATAGGCTGCGAAATATCAAAACTCCTCTCTACCCTGCAAGAACCCAATCTTTTCCAACAGGCTGTCATACATTAACAGCAAAACAAAGGCCAACTAATTTTCCTCTTTCGATGGCCACCACTAATTTTCCTGTTCTCACCGGTTTTCCTCAACAGTCTATCTTGGACGAGCAATGAGACTATCATGGAAGATTTATGAATGTGTTAAAAATGCTGAGTCAACACTTTTCAAAGCGGTGAAGTGAAAATAAATTAAACTGGTCCAATAAGCACGTCGTGCGGAGAATGATGAATTAGATACGCATTGCTCTGCCGTTCGATGCCTGTTTCCTTTTTTTTCTTCTTTTTTTCTAGCAAAATGCTAAAAACACAGAAGAGATGACAAACAAACATAAAAATCAATTAAGTTGTCTTCGATGATAGACGTGAGGAAAAATCGATTTGGACACTGGACTATATGAGTTAACACAATGTTATCGTATACCAAAAAAAATTTTGCAGAAGGAAAGTCTTAAATGCGTCATCATCAGCTGTGTTTCCTTTCCACCTCTCTTGCTCTGCATATTCCTCTTTATACACACACATTGAGAAATATCATTCTGAGTTATTTTACACAGAACTCAAGTTACTTGGGCAACTGCAAATCTCATGTATTATCACAGAGGTATTGGAAAGCAGAGGAAAATGTTTTGTCTAAGGATGCTGATAACACAGGATCATTTCCATCAAGATGGATGGCTTTTTTCCTCTACCATACTTAAACCCCAGCACCTGATGAAATCGTTGAAAGTTGACCTCCGGGTCAGTTTTCATTTGGATGTGGTCAATCAAGAGTGAGTTCCCATATTCGCCAGTGTGACCATAAATCTTATTCTTACCATCTTGCCCTTGCAAGTTGGAGACTTCCACTTCAGCAAGTGGCATGTTTCTTTTCTCTCTCTCTCACTCAATTTATCTTACTCTCTCTCGCTCTGCTCGTCAATCAGTTATGTTTCACTCGCTCTTCGCAATCGGTAGACTATTTCGTTATATTAACCGGACTTGCGCCAACTGATGTTTTTATTTCATTCTTTATTTTGGGGAGTCTTATTCAGATACTATTTTTGGCTCTTTGTACCTCTTTTACACCAAAAAAACCTGTTGCTAGATCGGTGCTGGTGTTAGTGCCCATGTTTAGTTGGTTCAACCCGTACAACTCCTAGGAATCTGTTTGCTTTTCCATTGGCAAGGAGCCAAGTCCAAGCCACGCCATTACATCACATCATAACATCAGTCAGAAATGTCTGTTTACCCAGCAACCCTCACGCCATACTCAAGTACAACAACGAAGATGGAGGCTCTCATAGTCTCCATGCAACAGCATGTTCCTGCTTGTCTTTGCAAGCCTACGTTGAGATCCAGAGCTGAAAAAAAACCTTTTGTTATTAATTTGAAAATAAAAAAATATGTATATTATTCCTGGTTTATCGAATGAAACTCACTCGACTATTTTTTTTTGAAATGGCATTCCAACATTTGCCTCTATCTTGTAGTCACTATGACACCGCCCCCAGCCCCCTGACGTAATCGGTTCTTGGCTCTAGACCAACAAAGGGTTGGTGCTTGGGTGGCACCAGTTTTTTGACCCAGGAGGTCTTGCTTTGGCTGTTGAAAACCAAAGAACTGTTGCTTAGTCAGGCTCTGCCTCTGAATCAGCCCTGGAACCGGCTCGGTGGAAAAGGGATATTAGTGTTGTTTTACCGTGTTTTTAGATGGCAGCCTTTGACGCCGCAGCCACTGCCTGAAGAACATGTATGGATTGTCCAAGGGCCTTGTTCCACACACCAGCAAGCGCTGTACGCAGTGAGAGACAACTCACAATTAATGTGTCTACACTGGTATCACCATCACTGTCAGTTGAGACATGAGTCAATAAATACCAGTGAATAGTTGAGAGTCAATTAATCTCAGAATGCATGCCAATTGTAGCCCCTCTACCGTCTAAGACAAATAATATCTGTGTGATATTTGCTCAGTAGTAAACACACCAACCCGTAAAACCATGTGTGCTCTCCATTCTAGGCTGCTACAGTTTGTCTACGAATCAGCAGATTGTTCATTTTGAACAAGGTGGAGAGCATGTTTGTACCGTTGAATACAAATAGATAAACTGTGTCGAGGGTGGTTTTATAGATTTTCTATGAAGAATACGAGCTTTTGATCTGCAATGTGTATACGACAGTTCCCAACACTTTTGTTTGTGCACAGTTGTATCTTTTTCATCTGAAATGGAAATGTCAGAGTTTGTTAAATATATCACCTCCACCTCTGCAGGGGTCTTGTTAAACATGTAATTTCATTACGTGTCTGTGATGGGGCGATTGAGTCCATGTGTTTTTGTGTGTGTATGTGTGCATGTGAATGTGTGACACAAACAGAACATTTCACCAGCCGTGGACCTCCTGCTACTGCCATGCAGGAACACATGGCACGCGATGATGGAACAGCTTGAACATTGCTACTGAAGTACAGAATCAGAAAAATACATGCATGCAACATCACACATTTTGAATCAGAGCTAAAATAACGTTTTTGAGAGAATTCAAACATTTAAAATTTAAGGTCTACTTATTCATCTAGAATTGACAAAATGCATTTGCCCTGCTGTGATTCTGAAAACAGGAAAAGAACAGGAAAAGCAGCAACAAACTCACTTTTACTGAGTCAACTTTTGTGCCTTTGTCTAATGTGCAGCACAACTGGCAATACCTCAGCACCACGGAGAGCTCATCTGCCCCTACAGATTGTCTGCACTCCTCAATCGAGCAATTGCTTCAACAAGCAATTTCTGCATTTCGCTTTTGTCGCGAGACAGGAACAGTGAGCTTTGAAAGCCAAAATCGTTCTTATACGTAATTTATGCTTTTACAGAGATTACAGCACCTGCATCCTCCCTTGGTTTTTAGCATTGCAAATAAATGGGTTACTTCAGAGTTGTAACTATACATATTTTGCTAAACACATTGTGTTCTGCAAGTCTTTTTGTTTTACACAGATAGCGAGGAGCATCACATATGTTAATATGTTCTAGGAAATGGGATTTTCCACATCTCCTTTGTTTCCTTGTTACCGGATATATGTTTGTGTAAGAATCACTGTTCTATAAACAAAAAAAACTCAACTGAGCATTCCAAGACTGAAAAGATTAAATGTTCTTCCTGTGAGCTGTTGTTCATTAAGAATTTAAGTCATCGCTCCTGTATGGTAATAAGTACTCCTGTGACCAAGTTTGCTGAGAGCAAGTTATGACAATCTACAATTATCTACTTCACACAGACACAATAGCATTATCCATGAAAATGCTAAGCCACGTATCATTCAAATTCAGAATTTATTCAGAAAAAAAAATGCTCCCATTTTTGGTGAGCTGTTAGTAGCTCTAGTTGAACATTTTTTCCACTTCAGGCCTGGCACCAACTTTGTCAGAGAATCAAAGCATTTTTTGTACAAAAAAAGAAATGGGATGGGGATGATTTGCTACTTTAGCTTTACCTTTGATTTGAGTTCTGGAAGAATGAGTATTTTGTGAAATGGGTCAATACAGCAAATTCTAAAGCTTTATGCACCCTTGGTTTTAAATATCAACAGATCAGCAAGGTGGTCTGGGCAGGGAAGGACTAAAGTAAAAAATCTTCCAGTGCAGAGGTCTTTGGTTTTGTATCATGGCTACAACAATAACCTCCAATTGTAATTTAATGCCCCCTTTGAGGTAATGCACTTTATTGCACCATTGGTTTAAGTAATGATTATTTTGCGAAATTGCGGCCACATGATGGTCAATTAATCTTTAATGAAACTGTAACTTATGAGGCGGAGAGTGGCATTGTAATAAGCAGGCAATGGCTTGCCAAGGTAGTTACAAGCCTCAGTTGCGGCCTAGACTCCCCATCCATCATCATGTAAAAATAGAATCCTCTGGATGAGGATATATAATGAAAGGTGCGTTCGCAGTTGCTGAGTGTCTGATTCTAGAATTTGTGGATTGTTTGGGGCCCTGTATCCTCCAACGTAAGTGGAGGAAATGTGTAGTTTCACCATCTGATTATGCAATGAGATTAACTGCCACATTGAGGTGCTTTTTATTTAGAGCTCGCCAGTCATAGAATTTGCAGGGAATTATTTAAGCTGGCAGAGCATGAAGTTGGAGGTTGTCAAATGACTGCACAGGAATTCCGATATGCATCTGTTCCTTTTTTCCGGTGCTCTTTAATAGTAAGTCGAACCCACTACTCTAATATGCATGAGAATAATGATAAACCGCACAATTATAACCCCGTCATTCTCAATGTGTGCACATATTATTGCACCAAAACAGCAAAACATCCACAGTCACGAGGATAAACATTTTCACTCCAATCAGTTTTTCATTTTATTTTTGCTCCCAGGCTTTAATTTTCTTTTTCATTCCCTGCTGCAACAAATGCAACAAATGGTAAAGGATTTACCTTAATAGCATGACATCATTTCTACACTGGAGTGGGAGGACGAGACGCTAAATTTCTAAAACAGACTCAGTGGGAGAATGTAGAGAGGCGCAGAAGAAGTGAAGAAGCAGAAATAAGGGGAATGATTGATGGAGTGAATAAGAGCCAGAGGATGATGGGGGGACAAGTCAAGGGGCACGTGCATGATTGTTGCGGCAGTGGCAGTGAGTAGTAAGATATAGAGCAGTGAGTAGTAAGATGAAGTAAGATATAAGAGATTTGCAAAGAGAAAAATTGAGAGCAGAGGTTGAGAGTTAACGAAGACCATGGAAAGAGAAGAAAAAGGACGAAGCCAGTGCGAAACAATAGATTGCAAAGACCAATAATGTTGAACTGAATATCAGCATGCTAAATGCTTCCTCCTGCAAACCCCCAGTCTTAAACATATTGCTACCAGAAAAGGGCATTATTGGGCGTGTGCATGTGTGTTAATGTTGACACCAAGTTTGTGGGTATGACGTATGCTTCAACTGGAAATGGAAAGAGGGAGGGCTGAGGCACTTGGTGTTATTGTGCACCCGACCGCTGGCACCAGTACTGTCAGTGAGCTGCGTTGATCCGTGAACTTGCCATCTGGATTCCCCCACAAATCACATTAAAGTTTCAAGCCCAGAAATACATCAAGCTAAATGAATATTGGATCCAGGGGCCGCAGACAGGCCTGATGGAGAAAAACCCCCATGTAACTCAACTCCTTTGTGGTCAGACATGATCCATCCATCGCATTTATTTCCTCCATCCATCCCTCCCTCCTTCTGTTCCCTTCATCACTGGGCTGCTGGAGGGTAGAGTTGTAGATTAGAGCAGGAAGGAGCCATTGGTATATGAAAAGGGGGAAACATTCAAAGAAAGGTTGTGGTTGTAAAGTATTTGCCTGATTAAAAGCGGTATTTAGATGAATGAATAAGTAGGAAACTGAGTGTTTCTTCATTCTAAAGGTTATCATGATGGCAATCAATCTTCAAATTTTCCTAAGTTTAAAAGTTAAATCTTGCCACCAAGTTAAGTTTTCTTTAGTATATTCTGTGTGGCATTGCCGTCGTGCACATATGCTTCTTTCGAGATACAATTTGACTCCATGAAAACAACCTAAAAATGATCAACTTGTTTGCTATGGAATCCTTTACTCACTTCACCTTTCATCTCAGCATTATATCTTATGTTAAATTTGCATAAATGGGCTCCTTTTTTATGTCAAAGGTGAAAATAATATTGACCGGAACAAATAACTCAAACATTAGTCATTCAATAGTATGTTATTACCTGGTTCCTCATTGCGTAGTTTTTTGCTGAAGCACAGTTTGTGCTCTAGCGAACCCAATTAAGAAAATATTGCCTCACAGCTCTTTGATACGACTAAGGAAAAAAAATCTGTTTAGTTTTCTGTTCCAGTCCAATGGCTTGTACTTTTAAGGATTTTTTTCTTTTTCTGAGCCTGAACTGAAGAGAAAACCTTTTTTCCTCTTACCTCTTTCTCAGGTAAGAGGATCTTTCGGTTTCGCCCCAAATTGCCCTCTAGATTACATTATCTTGAGTGTTTAATTAGAAAAGTTAAGAATTTAACTTAAAAAAAATACCCATAGTAGCACTTGAGTCCGGTGTCAAATAAACCAACAATAAGCATATATCTTATTTTTTTCTTATCTCTGTATCTTTCAGGTCTTCAGGTCATTTTCCCAGAATACCTTCAGGAGAAATTTGTCCAGTCAGCTCTGAGCTACATTATGTGCAATGGAGAGGGGGAATATGTCTGCCATGAAAACCAGTGCATCTGTCAGTGCGCCAATGAGTACCCCCAGTGCAATTGTCCTATCACCGACATCCAGATTATGGAGAATACCCTGATGGGGATGTCTGAATCCTGGGCTGCCTCTTACAAAGACTTTGAAAACTCAGGTAAGCTCAGCTTTTTATACTGTTACAGATATCAAAATGTGTAATTTCTATTGAATATGATCAAGCCATATAAAAATATATATTTACTTTAATACTGTGTATAAATGTGTAAAAACTACTTATTTTAGAAATAAGTTTTCTTATAAACAAACATACTGTACATACTTAGCATTGGGTCTACAGGCTCAGATTTTGCAAATATGGTTATATCATTTTTGTTCTTTGCTTGATGAACAGCTAGCCTTTCTTTGTTCAGTGACATCATCCCCCAATCATCAAAGATATATTCACAATTGTGTGTGTGTGTGGATATACACTGCTAAAAAAAAATTAAGGGAACACTTAATCATCGCAGTATTACACCAAGCCAGTTACACTTAAGGGATATCAATTTGTCTGTTTAGGAAAAACAAATGATTATGAATCAGTTTCACCTGTTTATGTGCAAATGAACGTGACAACAGGTGTAATGGAGAGGCAAAAGCATTACAACCCCAAAATGAGAATGGTCCTGCAGGTGGTGGCCACAATCCATTTATCTCTAATCTGTCCTGACCGACTCTTCTTTAGTTTTGTTTTTTGCTCGTGTCTTTGTCACTACTTGTGACATGAGGCCGAACCTGCAGCCCATCGACGCTGCACAGGTAGTCCAGCTCCTCCAGGATGGCTTATCCCCTAACCCTTGCGACTGAGAGACAATTTGCTTTGACTCCCATCACAGTCTCAAGAGCATGGAGGAGATGCCAAGAGATGGACCGTTACACAAAGAGAGCTGAACAGGTCCGTAGTAGGACAACAACCCAAAAGCAAGACTGGTATCTGCTACTCAGTGTGAGGAGGAACAGGAGGAGTACTGCCAGATCCCTAGAAAATTAACTCCAGTTGGCTACTGGTGTGATGTTTCTGACAAACCTGTCAGCAACAAAGTGCATGAGGGTGGCATGAGGGCCCAACCTCCTCTACTGGGACCTGTGCTCACAGCCCAGCACCCTGGAGCTCAATTGGTGCTCGTCAGAAAACCACAGAATTGTCAGGTTCTCCATTGGTGCCCCGTTCTCTTCTCAGATGAGAGCAGTGTCAAACTGAGGTCATGTTGCAGGCGTGACAGAGTCTGGTTACGCCGGGGAGACCGTAATGCTGCTGCATCACCATCAAGACCGCAAGACCAGTTTGGTGGTGTGTCAGTGATGGTATGGCGAGACAGATCCTTGGATGGTCTCACAGACCTCCACGGGCTGTCCCACGGTAACATGACTGCTGTTAGGTACCAGAATGAAACTCAGACCCAGACCCTACACTGGTCCACTCGAATCTGGGTTCCTCCTGGGCCAGGACAATAACCAGCCTCATGTGGTCAGAGTGTGTAGGCAGGTCCTGGAAGATGAAGGTGTTGATGCCATTGACTGGTCCTCATGTTCCCTGAAACTGAATCCACCTGAAAACCTCTGAGACGTTCTTTATAGCTCCAGGAGCCCTGATCCAGGTCTGGGAAGAGATCCCCCAGGACACCATCGTCAATCTCATCAGAAGCATGCCCAGATGTTTTCAGGAGATCCCTTGGGCATGTGGGAATCAAAAACAATCCTGGGTCACATTATGAGTTGTTGTGATGAAATTCACTGGAGTTGGATCAGTCTGTGATTTCAATTTTTCACTTTGACTTCTGGTGTAATTTAGAATCCAGCCCTTAATGGTTTAATGACTCTGATTTCCATTTATCGTTCTTCCGTAATTTTGTTCTAACAAAATGGTATATGTATAATTGTAATGTAAATGTATATCAATAAAGATTTTCAACTTGAAAGTTTCTTTTCATCGAGACACAGACACAGTGATTTAAGTGTCCCCTTAATTTTTTTGAGCAGTGTGTATAGAGTTCAACATTGCCAATGAGACTCCACCACGGTGCTATCTATTCCACTTAGCAAAAAAAAACAAAAAACTGAATGCCGGAAACATAATGGATAAAAGCACAGCAATGTGAGGCACCAAGTTTATCTATTATTGATATGAAATAAAAGTGTCCCAATAAAACCTGCCAGCAAGAGATAAATATATTTATGTACCACAGAAGAGAGTCAATGTTTAGTAGATACAGTCGCTTGAAAAAGAAATAGGCATAAAAATGATTAATAATATACAATGTATATAAATAATAACCTTACAAAGAAAAATAAACTGTGTTTCAAAGCCTCACTAAAACATGAAATTAAGGAATCAAAAAAGCATGTGTGGAAAGTATATCCAAATTTTGAAAAAAAAAAGTTCTCTTATGGAAAAGACAATTCTACATCAGCGATTAAAAAAAAATGCTGAGACATATTCAAATATACACATTGGTTGAATTATTTAATGCATGAAACCGGAAACCTATAACAAATATTTCCTGTCAGCCGTCTTTTCGTCTTCTTCCACCAATTATGCACAATACCTCCATTACAAAACTTCATATTCCCATAGGGGAGAGATCTTTATTTGTCCTTGACATTTGCATTTAAAGGGAGAGAGGAAATGTGATTTAATTTTTCATGCCTGATATAACTATCTACCACTTTGTCGGATAATGCACTTTCTGCTATAGCTGTCAAAAGAATTATCATGATAGCCCCATATTCTACATGCTAAATGTGTTCTCCAACTGTGTGCTACAGACGGATGTCCAGATGTCACACTGATTTAATACAAGTTTGCAACACATTTTATCTTATATCCGGCAGCTATCAGTCTCTAATTTTATGAGCATTGCATAAAGTTTTAATGCAACATTTTTGGCTTAATGGAACGTCAACAGCATCTCAGTGGGAAAGAGCTAAAAATTTGGAAACATCAGATAAGATAAAAAATAAAAATGTTGTCCTTGTATGTTTAATTGCCCCATCATTAAACTATTGCTACAAAAGGTAAAGCAGAATTGCATGTAGAGAGCTTTAATTTTTGGATGAGATTCTGGGTGACACGATGAGAGTCATTTGGGAGACTGTGTGCACTCTTTGTAAGCTGCATCAAAGATGGAATTCATGATGACTTTGAAGCTTTTATAAAAGAACGTAAGCAGCTGTTGAACTGGCATTAGGGAAAGACTTGTTAATCTTCTTCTTTTGGGAGCAAATTGCAACAGTCTGCATAACGTGCTGGAGACAGTCAGCTTTTCAAGGAAAAGAGCGAGGAAGGTAACTTACATCTCTGAAAACAGGATGGAGGAGTATTGCAAGTTCAAAAACGGTGGGGGGAAAAGGAATTTGTAGCGTCTTTGAAGAAAAAGGGGCTGGGAAGGGAGCTCTGACATGCGTGCAAGGAGAATGGATGAAATTTTGACATTTCTTGGCTCTTGCTGAAGAAGAGCTCTTAACTCTGTGGTTAATGCTGTTAAACTGCCTTGGAGAGGTCTGTGGGAGAGTGGAGGCTTATTGTACAAGTCTTTCCATGTCTGGAATGTAGACGCCTGTTCTTTCAGAAGTTGAGTGTGATAAAACTTTGCATTCTCTCCAAGAACATTACTGGAATCAGTTTCTAAAGAGCTATTTGCTCTCCAGTTTTATGCATCACACGCATCAATGTAATTACATATAATATTGAGAAGCTCGGTCATATTAAAACTATGACCATGTGATGTTTGACTATCATCGGAGATTTTTTTCTTTTGTAAGTCTAGCTGTTAAAACGATATTTTATGCATGAAATTATTAAGTCATTTATTTCTGAAGATATTTATCTTCAAAGATAATAACGAGCTATACTTGAATCCCATGATACAGTATTGTCTTATTCAGCACATCAGATAAAAGATTATTTGTGTGTAATCTTGATGTATTTTTGATGAATCTTTTCATGCCTGTTTTTGCTAAAAAATTGAGTGTTGAAAGCACAGATCAGAGATCTTGGTTTGTATGTTATCTGAAGAAACAATCAAGAATTATCTGAGGCAGCAAGAGGAAAGTAGGGACAATCTTCAACACTGTAAGGAACAAATTTGTTTGGGCAGTGCTCTTCACTCAGTGTGTGTGAGCATGCACCGACTGGGAGGGTGTTTACTGCAATGAGCTCTCAGTACTCCACCACGTCTCACGATAGAAACAATCCAAGAAAATGGACCGAAGATGTCCGAATGTGAAGAATATGACTTAGAATTTTGGGTGCTCAGACTGAGATCTAGATGGGGAAATACAAAACTGACACCTTTTCTAAATGTCTCCTTGAAAATGAAATTTAGAGCCAACAAACTCATTTAAATACACAAATCAACCATAAAATTAAAACCACATGCTTAATATTATTCAGGTCACCCTTATTGCTGCAAATACAGCTTCGCAATACACTATGTGTTCTAATACCTTCTTAATAGAACTGTCTTTAACTTTTTTAGTAGTTTGTGCTGTAGTAGCTCTCCTGTGGCATTGTGCAACGAGGCTTATCATTTGCTCCGTACAGGTATCATTGAGCCTTAGACACCCATGACCCTGTCACCATTTCACCAGTTGTCCTTCCTTAAGATACTTTTGTCGGTACTAACCGCTGATGACGTGATTGTTATTTTGACTTTATATGTCAGTGGTTACAATGTTATGTCTGATTAATGTAGATAAATACTGTTATTTTTTTTAGCAAACAACAATACATTCAAACGTTTTAATCCTGCAAATGGTCCGATTTTTGCTTTTGCTTGTTTAGTGGCTTTTCCCAGGATGCTTTGCTAGAATAAATGTTACGTTTTTATGTAAAGCAAAGACTGTCACTAGAATAGGAAACATGTCTCACAAAATTATAATTATTATTTTTTTTAAACATAATGATATTTTTTCAATTTCACTATTTCAACACATTTGCACATGCAACTTAAACTTTCAGACTTGTAATGGAAACACTTCAGTATAACTCAAACCTGGCTCAAACCATGCACAAAATACAAACTGTTCTCTTTTCAACAATTATTCTGTTCAGATTCAGAACTGAAATATAAGCTGCAACTAACAAGTAGTCAATTCATTTGTTAAACAAATACTCGACTATTTGGATAATATATTTTGTTATCCTGGTTAAATAAATGTTAATTAAAAATAAAAATAAAAAATTAAATCTTGCAATTACTAAATGGCTCTTATTTAGTTATCAACTCTTAAATTTAGATTTATGTTGTTTAAGGCACATGCCAACTAAGAATAAAGACAAAAAAGAGAATACTTATTTTCAAAATATGTCTTTTAATAAACTTTACTTCTTTTAGAACAGACTGTTAAACCAAACAGGTTACTATGCCAACAGTGTATTTGCTTAATTGGAATAAATTAATCTCATGCAGCATCTATTTGGCACATCACTGCAGATATGACATATGTGCAGTATAACATTTATGAATTAATCATATTTAAAGAAAACATATATATATATATATATTTGAAAATGTATAATTTATTATAATAGATTTTAGATTATATATATAGATACATATATATATGATTTGTATTTTTTTATACCACAATTAAAACAATTCTTGTTTTTATTTTACAATAGTTATTTGGAACTCTCAACTTCATTAACAATTAACCACATTTCAAAATAGTATTGTAAAGCTAACAGAAATTTGAAGTGCATCCCTTTCAAGAAGATTCTGTAGATTAATTAGCTAGCTATTTTATTAATCGACAGAGATGTCGAGACAGCAAACCAGCCTCCGCTTCAGATGCTGCAGCATTACTGACGGGCTCCATGTCAGGACAGGTCTGCTTAGAAAATCTTACGTTTGACAACCTTTTTTGGTTGTGTTGAGGATGACATGCTTCAACAACTTCGATGTTTTCTGTCATTATTGTGCTGATACTGTTTACTTGCTTATAATAACGCGGTTTCCAAAGCATTGTCTGGTTCCAGGACCATCATCGGTAAGTGACTGTGGTGCTGTCCAATAAGTTCACAGATGAAGCCACTGTTAAATTTTGTAAATAAGAAATTTCAAACCGATTTTTGCTGATAACGTCGATTATTAGCTAAAGCTCTGATTTCAAGGGAATTCTAAAAATGGATATGGTTACATATGTGCCAGTGCAACCTATGCTTTATCCAATCTTCTTCTAAATCGTGACTTTTTCCTTTCCTGTCAACCCACCACATTCCTGCTCATTTATGCTTCTCTCTTATTTGCCATCTGCTCTCATAATCCATCCTCTCTAACATCCAGATGAGTTCAAGTCCTTCCTGAAGAGGCTGCCATCCACTCACTTCCTACCCATCAGCAGTGTACATCTCCTGTGGGGCAGTGACTGGGATCTCCAGGCCCGCTACAGGCTCCTTCAGAGTTCCCTGGAGATCCAGCGGCTCAAGATTCAGCGCACTGCCAGCAAGCTCTTTGGCCTCAGCATCCGTTGTCACCACAACCCAAACCACCAGATGCCCAGGGAAAGGTGGGTAGATAAATGACCTTCCCAACAAGATGATATAAAGATGTGCACTTTTAGATTGATTGATCAATATATTCGGATATTTTCTTTTCTGAACGCTGAAAATAAGACGCGTAAATATAACTTTGAGAGGAAAACTTTCAGGGACGAGTCTCCTCTGAGAGGATGTTGCGGTTTTATTTGGATTGTTGCTTCTTGGAGCGTGCACAGCAAGGATGTCATCCATTATACATTTCAAGTTATGGTTCTGTTGTTGTTTCTGTCCATCAAGTCAGCTTAGTGCTGAGTATTGCACAGGCCCAAAGCACTCTTGGTCACTCTTTTATTTCAAATTGCTGTCTGAAAAGAAAATGTAGCTGAGGGAGCTTTCTTGATAGGTCATCGCACACATCTGTCACCACCTACTGCAGTTGCAGCTTAAGAGCCTCGCTGCAGATGTGCCATGGTGTCAGCACCGCCTGAATTGCAAGGAAGCGCCTCATCATATGGAGCAGATGTAAGAAAACCTTGCAAATATGCAAAGTTTTCTGACACCTACATGAAATGCCTTTAAAACTGCACGTGTAGGGGATATGCACCTTGGGTACAGAATTCATAAAATATTAACTTAAGTGGTCTGAAAATGAGCAGTTGTCAACTGTCACTGACAGAAAAAGAACACACCCACATTTGTATCTACGAGTTGGCAGGGTTTTGTTCTTAAGTGTTATCAAAGAGCTGTCATGTGCGTTTCCTCTTCCATGGAGTACACCTCAAGGGTGCCTGATGGCACTGGAAATAAGAAAAGCGTGTATATTTGCTTGTGTATGCGAGACAACCTTGTTGTTTTCATCAGACATGTGTATGGAGTGTATACACTTTGCATCCAATTCTGAATGGGGTTTCTATGGTATTTTTATACAAGAATAAAATGTTGTATCACAGGTCTTGTTATACGGTCTTGAATTAATGTCACATAAAAAAAAAACTGGTTTAAATGTAACATTCTCTTAGATATATTTGAATTAGATTTTTTTGTTTTTTAGGCACTGTAGTTCTAGTAAAGTCCTACCTGCCTCATCCTTTTCAATAATTTAAGAAAACTATCCCATCACAAACATGGACTCCAGCCCACATCTCTCTACCCAACTGCATGCAACAGCTGATGAGGGGATGAGTGAATTGAGCCAAAGCTGAATGCCCATAAAACATCAGCCAAGTGTTTTGAAGTTGTGTGCCAACCACCTCAGGGAGGCCTTCCAGCACATTTTTAACCTGTCAGCGAGACTGGAGAGGGTGTGATGTGAATAACATTCTGCCTAGGCCCAGTGGCCAAGAATGGGCACACCGGGGTTCTAAATGACAACTTGCCAGATCCCTTCTGAGACACCATTTAGATCCCCTCTAGTTCATACATCAGGCCCTCAATGGGGAGGATGACACTGTCGTCCACCTGCTACTCTATGCATACTCCAACTTAGACAGGTGCTGTCTCCTTCATGGGCTGCTCCAGTGGTGTGTAGCACATCCGGGCTCCACTCTGCAAAGAGAATTCCCTACGCCTATGCATGGCCGATCACAATTGCTCATGCAACACCTTAGATTATAGCATCAATTATGGATTGCATTTATGTAAGGCTTTCATCATAGACTGAATTTACCTCTATTTCATTCACATACAAACTCTCATGGCAGTAAACTAGGAAGCAAAGCGCCCGCCTTCATCCCTCGTGCTCATTAAAAAAATAGATCTGATGTATTTGGAATAAAAATACAGGGTCTACAATAAAAAAGAAAGGATTGCAAAACATGATGATTCTAAGAGGAACATGGCTGAATTATTAAACTGCAAATGGCAGAAGCTAAGTGATGCTTTGTTGTCTAGGCAACCTAGAAAAGAAGCAAGGCCTACTTCATCCATGCAAGTGAGCTATCTCGTATGAAACCAATTTCACTTGAGTGACTTGGTATCTACTTGAAAAGCAATTTTTCATGCAAACACTCTTAGTGTAGTTAAAAATAGAGGCACTAATTGAAGGGCTATAATATGATTTCAGTTATAATGTATTGACTGACACCACAGCACTGCAGAGTGATTCATTCTCAATGATCCGCCTCCTCATTTATCTCACAAGTCTTATTCAGCCTTAAAACATCTATTCCATGTCAGCCCTAATGCTCTTTTAGTCTAATTGAATTATGGATGCAGCAAATCAGGAGAAGGGAGATTACTTAGTACTAATTGTAGTCATTATGATGCAAACTTCGTCCATGTACTTTGCAAATAATAATAATAATAATAATATACATACAGTATTTACCACAACTAATGAAGGCAGGCACCAGAGACAATATTGTCTGGCAATAATTGCAGCCGCACATCACCACTTAACAATATTTTGAGGTTTATACCCAGCATAAGGCATCTATTCTTTCGATCATTACACATTCCTGTTGTGCACAAAATAATTATGTGAGAACTTCCGAGCTGAGCTATATGGATATGCTATTGCATTTCCTGTAATGATAGCGACCCTCTTAACGTGAAATTAAAATAGAAGATTGTTTTTCATCTAATTGATTTACAATGACACAACACGTAACTTTATATGTGTCCTAGTGACTGTATGAAGTTAAGTCGCTCACAACCAAATCATGTGCATTCAGACCACGCAGGGAATTAAATCATGAAAGCAAGCCTATTTACAAATAGTATGTATACTATCTATATAATGAAGTACCCAAATTTCATTTCAAATGAAATTGTTCCTTGTAACATATTTTATATTTAATTTGTTTCACACTTCACATGTAATGGCACAGATCCTCAAGGATAGTGTTGTTTCTTACAGAGCCTGCAAAAGGTCATGATGGGATTAGCACCAATTTTGTGTTATCTAAGATCAAGTCGTCTTTCCTTCACAATACCCTTTTGCTTTCCTCCAGACTATACTTTAAAATGTCAGTTTGCAGATAGCACAGTAAAGTAGTGATGAGACACTTTGCAATGTGCTTTTATTACTCATTAGCATTTGAATAGGATGAGCTTTGACAAGACACAGACACTGGCTGCGGGCTGATTCAATCAGATATGACAGCTGTGTTACCAATACACTGCAGAAGTTCTGGACTTGAATACAACGGGTGAGCCAGCTCAACCATGTGAAGTACCTGCCCACATATGTGGCCATGGTTCCAGCTTCATTCTCAGCAAATAAAGCCACCCAAAGTAATTTATCCCAAAGATTGTTGTCATAAAAACAGTAACACTTAATCTCTCTTTTTAACACATTTCATCATTAGCTCTAACACTTATCTCTGCCAGAGGTATAAATCAGAAGCATGGTAGATCATGATACACCCTCCCATTTCTCCATGGATTACTTACATCACAAAAGGAATCAAACCATGTTTTAGGAATAAAAATTCCTTCCAGACTCACACTGACTTTCATTGATCTTCTTCAATTTATAATATTAGCATGTTAAATGTGTTATGTCACAATGTAATTTTTATCTGTAGTGTAAAAAATTCAGTTACCTTTCATTATTAACTTTGGTGAAAGTCAAAAATAGATTTATTATATAGAAGTAGACAGGGGTTCGCAATGAGAAGTATCAACCCCTTAAACATCACAAGGAGATGCCATAGAGTGCAGCACCAGCACCCCACCGTCCGTCTTCGGTGGGGGCCTTACTAGCTATTGATGACAGCTTGATACTGTTAGTTTGGGCACCTCTACAAAATTAATTTCATAGAGGCTATAGGTTGACATTGAGCTTCTTGAAAAAGGAACAAGAAGAAAAACAAATTTCTCCATGAGGGCAAAGAAGAGATATTGTCTGACTGACCTCTTCAATCGAGCAGGTTCGCAAAGATGAAGTAATTCCCAACATGTAGTTTACTTCAAATGGGAAATGACAGAATCAATAAATTATGTACGGCTTCAGAAACTGTCCTTCGTTTCTGAAAAAACAACAACTCTACAGTCACATTTGGGCTAACAAAACAAATAGTTATCAAACTTCTGTGAAAAACACATAACTCTTTCCCATCATTATAATCTTGGAGTATTGCCTTGGACTATGGACTTGAAATTATGTAAAAGAAATAACAGATTCCAAGCCTCAACAAGTGGGAAAATATTGATATCAATGATTGGCATGGCCACCTAAGTTTCATTGGAAAAGCCAGATGAATTCACGATGACACAAGCACAAGAGCATGCATAACAATTTCACAAATAGGAAATACTGAACTCAAAGAAAAAACATATTCGGCATGACTTGAGTTTTCCGAAACGTTCTCTTGCTACTACGTCACGATCGAACAAAAAACGAATGTTACTATATCACTTGGAAAAGTAGCTGAGAATGTTGGCTATACAAATTAACAAGAAATGATAACACTCAAATGACACTTTAAATGTAAACTGCTGTTTTGAATGATATTATATCACACGACACATTATCAAAAAGTGTCAAGAGGGAAAGCCGCTGATGGAGAAAATTCTTAAAATGATCACTACATTAGGGGAATGGCTCCAGATTACACTTACCACCCAAAGGTCGACATTTCCTTCCATATTCCGCAGAACCTTCAGATGATTCATGACTCAAACGGACAAAATTTCTGTTCCTTCCTTTTGGACTTTCTCTGCATTAAATTAGTTCCTGGAACAATTTATAGCAAAATAGCGAAAATTTATCAGGTTTTGAAAAAACAAAATTAATTAAATATCTTACATTATTCCAGGGTTTTAATATACAGTATCATTTGATAATCGAAGTAAATAACCGTATAGGCTGATGTAGATTTGGATCAGATTTGCTCCTAAATGTATGGTTTTATTGGCATGGATTATAGTCAATCCCAAGTTTTCCCAAGTGGTAAACCCATTCGCAAACCAGATTGTGGTGATTTGTTTTTATACATTTTTATCTCTTTGAAAACTGTTCATCAAATGTAATAATGAATTTTTAAGCTTTATCTATCGGAGTTCTTCCAATTTAATCTTCAAACATCCTCAGTTTAGTTTACTTGAACAATTTCAAGACATTGAAAAGATAGAGGCCTTACCACTACTCAGAATATCTATGTGTTGGCCAGTTATTCATTGTGAAAGGTAAAAGCACTCCATCTACCTAAGGGGTTGAACCACTATTGCAAAGATTGATATCTTGTACAATTTAAATGGTGGATTCTTTTATATTATTGTTGATTTAATGAATTGATTAATATAGCGTTAGTCCAACAAATACTCATCAATCAGCACACTGAAATGTAAGGCACATGTGGACTATATATTTAAATGTGGAAAATGTTGATGTACAGATTGCTGTGAATCATATCTTAACCATTCAATGATCCCTTAATTTGTTGACATTATGTTTTAAAAAAGGCTTTTCAGGAAGGGGAATATTAAGTATGCATGTTCGAAAGCCACTGCAGGCCATGGAACCCAAAATATCTTAGTAAAGGCTTTGAATGTTTCTGCATGAAAACTGTACCACACCCCCACTTTATCCCATCCTGAAGTTAAGACAAAGTTAAAATGTTCTTCCATCATCCTCTACGGGTGATCTGTTCTGAGTTCATTTTGGGTATAGCTTGGGGGCATTCAGGCCTCCTGAGAATGCAATGCCATCCATCATAGTTACTGTTTAGGTTCATTAACATGTCGAGCTCACCTTGACCAATCCTCCTAGCTTAAGTATCAGGATTCAGTACTCAGCTCCTACAGTCAGAAATCTAGTCAAGACGACAAGAAAAGATGCCTGAGGGGAAAGAGAGAGACGAGATAAGAATAGCAAGTATTGCCTTCCACCTCAGGGAAATAACACCACTCTTCCCTCTACAAGGAAAGAAAAGATTACTATATGAAGATATGTTTCCATGTACATTGCTCTCAGCAATTATCCATTTTATTTTTACCTTTGTTAACAAGCTTATCTTCCCTGCTACCAGGGAGATTGTTTCTCTGATAGTAGAATTTTCTCAAAAGGTGTGTGTAATTGAGGGTTTTTAATATATTTTTGATATAGATACTGTAAAGTAACTCAAGTAAAATTGAACTTATTAACTGATCCAGGATTATTTTTAAGGGTCTGGGTCAATTACAAGTTATCTTAACTTTTTAACTTCATGAATAATGTCTAAAAATCTTGAAGAAACAAAGTAGACCACACCATCCCGATCCCATGTCATGTGGATTATATAACTTTGAATGAGCAAGAGTATAAAAAAACTGCTGTATATAATATGTACACGATGTAGTTCGACTGTGACTTGATCATAGTGCAAAACACAAACAAATTGCAGCATAATTTTTGAAAAATACTGATAATTCATCATGCTGTATAGTGGATATTAAGATCTAATTCTAAGTGAAACTGCTGATTCACTTAAAGGTCAAATTTGACCAATCCTGCAAAAGTTACTCCTAAGTTTGAGCCTAAGGAAACCACGTATATACTGGATTTGCTTGTCAAACTAATAATAATATTATATTACTGTGATTGCAGATTCTAGGGATAGACTTCCAATTCAAGGAGTCATACTTTGAAGACAATCTATGATGGGATTAAGTATCTGATAGGTTATTATAAATTAACATAGATAAATAACTGTCAAATATCTTCTAGATAATATATAAAGTCCACCACACATCACACTATATTTTGCTGCTGTGGAAATGTGTCAGTAGTGTTAAAGAGGAGGCATGAAAAGTAGTAAATGGGCTTATAATATGATTTGAACTCTGCATCTGACCACTGATAATGTTTCCTCCATGTTTTTGTTTTTTTCTCCACTGTCCTCAGATGTGTTATGCAGTGGCTTAATAGGGTTCAGTCCTTCCTCTATTGCAACGAGAACGGGTTCTGGGGGACGTTCCTCGAAAGCCAAAGGACATGTGTCTGCCATACAGGTGTAACCCTATGCCAGCGCCCTATCCCATGTGTTATAGGTGGTAACAACAGTTGTGCCATGTGCAGTCTTGCTAACATCTCTCAATGCGGCTCATGCAACAAAGGCTACAAGCTGTACCGTGGTCGCTGTGAGCCCCAGAATGTGGATTCAGAACGAAGTGAGCAGTTCATCAGCTTTGAAACCGATCTGGACTTTCAGGACCTGGAACTGAAATACCTATTGCAGAAAATGGATTCGCGACTGTACATTCACACCACATTCATCAGTAATGAAATTCGACTGGAGACTTTCTTTGACCCTCGATGGCGCAAGCGCATGTCCCTGACTCTCAAAAGTAACAAAAACCGGATGGACTACCTCCACATGATAATTGGTCTATCGATGAAGATCTGCCAGATGCGAAACAGCAGCATTGACCCCATGTTCTTTGTTTATGTCAACCCTTTCAGCGGTAGCCACTCAGAAGGTTGGAGCATGCCTTTCGGTGAACATGGTTACCCGCATTGGGAAAAAGTTCGACTGCAGAATTCCCAGTGCTTCAACTGGACTCTTTTACTGGGAAACAGATGGAAAACCTTCTTCGAGACGGTTCATATCTACCTGCGTAGCCGTGCTAAGATCCCAACCGGCTTACGCAATGACACAGGACAGGGTCCAGTGGATCTTGCAGACCCTAACAAGCGGCAGATCTATATAAAAATATCTGATATCCAAGTGTTTGGCTACAGCCTGCGTTTTAACGGCGACCTGCTGCGTAGTGCCGTGCAACAGGTTAATCAGTCGTACACACAAGGAACTCAGTTCTACTCATCGTCATCCGTTATGCTCCTCTTACTCGACATTAGGGATCGGATTAACCGCCTCGCCCCTCCATCTGCACCTGGCAAACCCCAGCTGGACCTCTTCTCTTGTATGCTAAAGCATAGGCTCAAGCTCAACAACAGCGAGATGATTCGAGTAAACCATGCCTTGGACATGTACAGTACAGAGATACTAAAACAATCTGATCACCTGACTGCTAAACTCTGTTGAACAGTGTATCATTAACAGAAAACAAACACACCCAACAAATGAAAAATGTGGGTATATTAATCTTAATTTTGCTTTCTCTTTTTCATTTTTGGACCTTTTCTGCCTTTTGACATTATATTAACTTTGCAAGCATAATTCTTGAAGAGAAGGAAGGAAAAAAGGCATTGATGGCATTCAGGCCAGATGAAGAAGATGAATGGAACCACTATAAGGATTGTATCATATTTGTCCCAGCATGTCTGTCAATCTTTACTTAGAACTTAAAAGAGCGTTGGAAAAGTAAAAAAAAAAGAAGATATATTAAATCTACGTACTGATGAAAAAGAGGGCTTGATTTTAATCTTAAGGGATGAAAAGGTTGTATGTGAAACTGCCATACTTTACTGACAAAAAAAACATTTTTAAAGGAACGATGACAAAACACAAGGGAAGATTAGATATCCTTTTATTTCAGCTCAATGTGCAAAATTTTCCAGACATAATGTATGGTTTAATAATGAAAATGTTTATACGCTATAAAGATTAAATAGCCCTAGTGAGTAAGTATCCAACACATATTACTTATAGACTCTTTATTTCATCTCACAGCCAATCTGCATTGCTCTGTGAGTTATGAGGCACTCTGTCATCGTTCTGACACATGAGGCACACAGCAGGGCCGTAATGGATTGTCATGTCAAATAACAAAAGTCAGCTGTTAATATATACATATACAGTACGTGGGTGAATGTGTTTGTGTGTGTATGAGTGAGCGCGGGCATTTGCGTACACCTTTTTTGGCTTGATGCTTATTGCTGTTCGTTAATTGAATGTGTCACTCGAGACTGACTCCAGTCGAAGCTAAATCTTGCATTTGGAGCGCTTTTTCCCGTGTTTGAAATTCAAGCTGTGTTTTTTCACAAGGCAGTACCTCCTGGTGCGTGGTTTCAATATTGTGGTCTGAAGAATTTAACAATCAATGCTATTTTGTACAGCTTTGCAAAATGTACATGTTGTGACTGTTGATTTGTGGAGCTTTTCGGCACCAAGCAAAGTGTAAAACATCCATCATTCAGAAACGTTTGCAAGACAACTTAAAGCCATACTCCTCCCTGAGGCATAGACATTCTGTAAGGCATAAAGTTCATCCCCCATTTCACAATGTATTCACCTAATAACACATGTGTTCCATTTGTACTGTTTTCATTTTACCCACAGTTTCCAGATAAGAGCACAGCAAACAGATGACAAGAGGGAGGCATAAAATGTTGGATAAGAATCATATTGTAAAGCCATCTGAATTCTATTTTGTGCCACTGGAAAAAATAAATAAATAAAAGTATTAAAGTGGGAAACAACTTTCTGGTAGTGTATAATCTGCAGGATTTCTATGATCATATGTAAAGACTAATATATTTTAATCTCAATTATGTTCAACCTTGTCTTTTTGGTGTCGCTGGGAACATCATTAAGAGTCAGATAAGAAACACTACCTATATATTCTTGGTCAAGCTTAATATAGGTCATCTGAGGCTGTATCTTTGCTAATGCTGATGGCGTTTTGTAGGTCTGGTCCATTTACCTGAATGTTTGTTCTCATAAAAAGGTCACTCACTGCCATCGCATGCAGATTTTGGAAAAATCTTCTTATTTCAAAAGCTTCCATGCCAGTTGAAGTTTTTACAATTTTCTTTAATTTTTTTTTCATGTCTGTTTTCTTGAACTTGTTATATATATTTATTTGCTGTCCTGTTTATCTTTGTGATTTTATTATTGTGCTTATAGTAATGAGGCTAGCCTCGTGAGGTCAGCAGTCATATACAGTATAATTAGCAACGACTAAGAAAGGTTGTGACATAAATATGGATTGAAACAGTTAAAATGGAAAACCAATGCAAGCATCTCTCCATAGGAATGGTCAATGATAATCAGAATAATGCAACTTATTTTCTGATCGTTATGGATGCATCCATGTACATAATTCTCTGCATCAACCTAAATAGTTGTCTCTAGATATGAATCGCTGCCATGATGTAGGTTATCAGCATCATGTCATCATCTTTATACGAGCTGACTATTACCTCTATGTATTTTCTTACTGGGGCCCATTATTTTATGAATCACACTGGAGAGGTGCTTTATTAATAACTACATTAATTTAAGTACTTAAAATGAAAATATATTCTATTTCAGGTGATTACTGATATTATTGGTGCAAATGTGGTTGCGCTGCAGGACAAGGAAGGTTCAGGTTGTCTGGCTCAGCTCTATGTTGATCTCTCACTGTAGAAGGCAAGGATCAGTCTATCTTTGTCAGGCTAGAAACATTTATAAAGGTGTGTACAGGGAGAAAGACGATCTTTTATTTCTAATGAATATAGGTTTGGATCTCCAGCAAAGAAAGACGGCACATCTGGAATGGACTTGACTTGGGAGTCGCTGCTATTAGAGAGTATAGTAGAGCTGATGTTGACATACTGAAGCTGGGAAGCATGAGATGATATGCAGTAAATACAAGATTTTATCATTAAGCATCAACCTTCAAATTATTTTTGTCATCATTACTGTTATTATTATTATTAAGTGCCTGTTATCTATCCCTTTAACACATTTTCAGATTCAAAAAAGAAATGGGTGATACAGAGAAGAGAGGGACATTGAAGTAGCTGTAGAAAATATTTGGTAGAGTGTTGATCAAATAATTATTTCCCATTTCTTCTCGTCAACCTCACGTTCAAATATGTTTGTGCATGTGGGGAAAACCACCACCAAACCAATTGCTGGTTTGAAGAACCGGTGGGTAATTTTCCCCATGTTGTACAGTATGTCTGTAAATATTGACTCTGTTACAGTAACAACGTTCTGCTACAGTAACAATATTGAAAAAATGTAACAATGCTGAAATGAAAACAGATACTACTTCATGATAACCCCCTCCTTTGAGTGCAGTTGCACAAAGTACAGGGCATTGATGTTATGTTTTCTAAATTCATGACTGTTTTTATAATGTCACATGCTGTACATTGCAATTAATTTTCGAGCCACTGCAAGGTCCATAAGACAAGCACATTTACTCGCACAGCGTTATGCTACCACGGTGTTGCTTACATGTATCCATGGATATGTCTGAAGATTTTTACACTTAATACCTTGACTATGTACTTTTTGGCTGTTCTTTTTAGATCATTATATCAGCTTATTTCAAATGAATGTTTCATATAATAATCTATTTCTCATTAAAAGGCTATATTTAATATGAAGAGCCAGGCTTGTTTTTACCCTTTCACTTCACAGGATTGATTATTACTAGAACTTTGCACAAACGATGCAGTACATGCTCTATGTAGTGGAGTTTTTACCAAATCCTAAGAGCCAGAGAATTTTAGCGTACAGTAACGGTCAAGCATTGCTAAAAAAGCTTTCTAAACTAGAAAGTTTCTGAGCATCACCATTACCCTGTCTATGAGATTATCTGATAAAAAACATTCCTTCCTTTCCCTATCAGTTTTGTTTTGTGTGGCCTCATTTTATTTTCAGTTAAAGAAATGCTTCTATAGCTCAAGTATTCACATTTGTTTTATCCATCTGGTTAAAAGCTGTGCTGGTAAAAGTATCAGCGCACAACTGTCTAACATGTTATCATGTCTCAATAAATGTCTAAATCCTATATGACATGAGAGTCATGTTTAAGCTTGCTACCTCACAGTTACAACAACATTGTAAAGAGGATTCTGGGGTCAGCAGGTGTTGGTTTCAATATATGTACATTTCCAGTATTCATGTCTATAAGCATTCAAAATGATCATCTTCTTAATGATTCTCAAAGGACCAAGGAGAACAGAGAGAACGGTTCACCAGTAACCAGACTATCCACATAGCTAGAACTGGAGTACTGACATTTCTGTGTTTAACATTTTCGAGATAGATTTTTTACTACCAAATGCATTTTAACAATTTCGGATTGAAACAGTGTTCATTATTTAGGTTAATTCTGAGTGTTGATCTCACTTGAGTAAATGCACATCTGCAAAACTGTACCTGAGCTCCACCCACGTGAAGAATGAAAGTGGTGATCCAAGTCAGATAGCCTGAGTTGAGAACTTCTAAAGGCCTGATGTGGCAGTGCGCCCTCGTCCCACTCTATTCCCCGAATGCTCCGTTGTGGGACCGATTCGATTGAAAGAACCTCTGCCTGTACCCCATCTTACCCATAGATCCCTCTTGCCAGGATGGCCAATGTCAGACCAGATTAAGCGCTGACCAAATGCAGCGCTGATCACCTAGAGTACAACTCAACTATCTTCACAGAAATGTAAACATGAAGCACGTTCTTTTTGATTCAGTTACTATGGTGAATAAATTAAATATATCTATGTGGTTTAATTGTGTGGGTCTGCTCATCGCAGAAAGCTGGACCTTCTGCTCAAAAGCAGTCAGAGGAATGTCTTCCACCGGTCACCTCACCTGCCTAAATAATCGGGGTTTAATTATAAGTAATTTTTTTCTTTTGTTCTTCTTCTTATAACTTGCCTCCTTCTCGTAATTTAATCTGCCGTTTTTTTTTTACCCACGTCTTTGACTTTCTTGTAGATAGTCTCCTATATCCCTTTACTTTTAGTATATATATTGAGATTTCTTTGCTTTAACTCAACATTATATTTATTTGCCTCTTCTACTAACACCTCCAGTTCCATGGCATTAAAGTTAATTTTACTCTTGCGGTCACTCTATTCTCCGTCCAAAAAATACATGCCTGAAGCCCGTAGTACACCTATAACCCTAACTTAATAGTAACGCCTCTGCCATGTTTGCATCCGTCGTCATTCATGCAATTATTCTTAGTAGATCACTAGCAAACCAAACGCAAACAAAACGTGTAATTTTTAAAACTTCACTCGCAATTAAGCACTCGTTATTTGGAATCTGTGTAAATCAGGGCCTATGACACACTTGGCTAAATCATTTCAGAGACATAATGTCAGCGCTTCACAGAAGTCATGTGACTCAAGAAAGGTCAGGTAACACAACAGTAACACAAGTGCAACATATCACAATGATGCTGACATGACTCTTTAACTCTCAGCCGACAGAGGTGTGGTGCACTGTGATTAAATATAGGTCACATGACATCCAGCAAACACTGTTCACAGGTTATCTTGTACCTCTTCTCTGACATATTTATCACGTCATACAGCATCATTCTAAACGGCACTGGGCCGACTACTTTAGACGGTACTGAGTTGTGTTTGGAAAAAGTGTTTAAGACATTTGTCGTTCCCTTACTTGCTCTTGTTTGTTGGCTAGCTGTAGCTCTATTAGCATCTATGTCGCCCACAGAGATTAGTAATAGTAAGTAAGTAATAAAAAAAAGAAGTAATAGTTGATATTTATCACATTACTGCACATAATTGCTGTTTGACAAAGTTAACAAACATCCATACATTGTCAATTTGCTTTCCCTTTCTTCTTTTAGAAATATTATTGAATCCAAATGTTTTCCAAACTTTGTATACATTAGTAGAATTAACAGTTTACCGTAACCCCACTATGACGGGTAGGAACATATTTTTAACGTTTTTTTTTTTTCAAGTCAGGTGAGAATCTTTCTTTGGGAGTGGATACTGCTGATGCAATGGAGCTTCAGAAAATTGATTGATGTTAGAATTGTTCCATCAACCAGATTATGACACATTTTGAACTACTAGAGGCACGCAATCAGGTACACTCAAATCTTTACGGTCGAAAACAATTTCCGATTTGTATCTGTGTATCTTCTTGATCCCTTACAAATAAAGGTACCAAGCCTTCATTATCAGAAGTTAAAGTAATATTACATGTAAAGGTCATAATATGGTGAAAATCAGCAATAAATTCCACACACAATTCTTCAGCCTTGCTGAACACTGCCAATCTATAAGACTGCAGCATAGCTAATTAATTTAATTTGTTGAAACTTGGTTTATATAACTTGTGGAAAAACAAACGCCTCCGAGAATCAAGTAATGTGATACAGTTTCGTAATTACAGAAGTATAGTCTTAACAAAGGAAGCAAATTATGCAAATAAATGCCAACAAATTATAAAAAAAATGTTTGGTAAGACCCGACTACCGGTTTGCCAACTTTCATTCGGTTGTGTTAGTTGCAATTTCTGAAAAAAATGTATAATTTCGAAGAGGAACAGAAGTTTCCTGTCAGTGTGGATACTCATTATGCAATTTTTGTCTCTCACAGAGACAGATGTTTCTAAAGGCGATTTTAAATTCAATTTAAATTATTAAAAAAACATTTAATAAGAAAGAAATACAATGCTGGCCAGGCTATTCCAAAACTTGTGCAAAATTAAACACAGTGAGCCTTTATACTAGGGTCAGATTTGCTTTGTTCATAAAAAGACTGAAAGAGACAGGTTAACTTTATTATACCCAGTACTGCAGTATGAATTGGACTATAATGCTTTGGAGGGTATAATGTCACATGGCTGACAAAATGACCAGAAACAATCCACAAATGTGCGATTGTGCCTACTTTCAAATCCCTTTGTATATTTTTGGAATGACCTTTCGCAACGCATACTGAATAACAACTGTGTTTGTTTGTAGCCACCTTTTTGTGGATTATTTTGCATTATTGGGGATAGCCTTTTTTGGGTTGTACACAATAATGTCCAATAAATACTGACAGAAGAGCCTCCAGATGTCAGGTAAAGCACGCTAGAATTATAAGAAAGGGGTCGATAAAAATGTCCCAACTCGTATAATAAATGTGTGGAAGAATCCAACCTCAGTTAAATAAATATCAACTAAATGAAGCGCATTAACAAGGAAAAGGTGAACTCATTGTGTGCTGGTATGTTCCTCTGGGCAGAGAAACAGCTGACAGGAAAAATCACACTTGTTAGTGTACACTCTCGCCTCGCAAAGAATTAGACATAACCTGGCAGGTAGCTCTCCTGATAATTGAAGACACTACACCACAAACACAAAGGCTGTTGTTCTATTCTAGAATCTTGTTAACAGCTGTGGTTGACAGACATGTGTGAGTGCCTATATTAAGGGCATACTACACAGTGAATTTTGTGACAAGCCACACAAAAAACAGCATAAAGTATTTTAGGTGCAACATGTTGTCAAATGGCTCAGAGCGAGAAGAATTAGTGATGCAGTTCGGTTGGATGTGGAAACTGGTACATTTTCCTGTCTTTTTATTATAATGATTTGAATTCAGCTGTGTTATTTATAATTACCCTTAGGTGCGAATTAAAATAAAAAAAATTGCAAAGGAAACATGAAATAATGTGTCAAAAGAGCTTTTCAAAGCAAAAAAATCATACCTTATCTGTGATTTTTTTTTTTCTTCAAAAGCTGACATGTTTTGATGCCATATAAGTATATGCAAACCTGGATCTGTAGCTGAACCCTTCAAATCCTCATTTAACAACCGAAAACCTGAAAAATAATATTTTGATACCCTGCATTCTCGTCATTATCACACTTGTGGTAGAACAAGAAAGAGACACAAGCGCAACATCTAACACACTAGCCTTAGTAAACATTGTTGGCAGGACTGTGCATCATAGTGACGCTAGTAGAAAGTAAATTACTTATTAGTTGCAAAGCAACAATGCCTCACCATCTGTTCTTCTGACTGACTATGATAACTTTATTTTAAAAATAAAAATAAAACGTTTCAGTTGCTCACTTTTACACTTTGTTCTGGATTCATCCTGAAGAAATGGGGCCTTACTTTGTTGAGTTTGCATGTTTTCCCCATGTTTTTGTCTGAGTTCAGACTGGATCCCCTGGTTTAGTGCCACTGTCCAAAAACATGGGTGGTAAGCGAAATGGTGACTCTAAATCAAGGATCCTCCAGTGAACAGGATGCGTTACTACAGATAAGATAATTAGTGACTATTCTGTGAGAATATTTGCCTGATGCAGTGTAACACATCTTTTTTACATTGAGTTTTTCACGATTTTGATTTTTTGTCCTTTTAAATGGCAGTGAAAAGTTGCAGGATATTGGTAGGGACTTGCTAACATCTTCAACAGCATGTTGTCCAGTGCAACCCAACACATACTAAATGGATGATGTTTAAGTATCCAGGAAATATACTAGAGGACCTGGGATGTTTTCAGCTTCCAGGAGTTTTGTGCAGATCTCTGCAAAATTGAGTATGCATTATTTTGCTGTAACTAAAGGTGATAGCATCACATGGACATAAAACAATTGGTCTCTGGATCTTCACATGGTATTTATTTGCTTTCAAATTGTGATTAATTAAATACATCCATGTCTGTTGTCAATAAATGACAACAGACATGGATGCATGGTGGTAGTAAGCCCGTTCAACAACCTTACTACCACCATGGGGCACTCACAAGCAAGCTGCTGAGCTGCATGAGACCATGCACGCTGTCTGCCATCTGCCAGCTGCAATGTAAACCAGGATTTATCTGTGAAAGAATCACATTTCCAAAGTGCCAGATGCCATCAAAGCCGAGAATTTGCCCACTCAACCGGGTTATGAAGATGAACTGCATTCAAGCAACAAGAACAACAAGCACACAGATGAGCTTCTCCAAGATGTTCTCTTGGTTGTGCCAGCTGTCTTGAAGGATGTTCTCAGATGATCATGCAGGTGAAGAAGCCAGGTGAGGTCATAGCCTGGTCTGGGTACACAAGGTCTGCGGTTGTGAGGCCAGTTTGATGTAATGATCATTTCTTTGACAATGGAGCGATGGAGAAATTAAATCAGCATTGAATTCAGAGGAGACAGCTCTGGTGGACAACTTTGTTACTAATACTAATTGCATGCCTCGTCAGAACGTTTATGACATAGTTGTACTTTTGAACAAGAGGAGCAGAACAAAAGTACATTTATTATTTTTTGAGCAAATATTTGTGCATGTCTTCTGTGGTTAATTTTTGAAGTCAAGAGCATGAGGGAATCCTGTTCTATAAACCTGAATTATCAAACCTTTTGAGACACCTGCATCACTCCTGTACACTACAGTTTGCGTGTCCTCTCCTCTTTGCCTGTGTTCACTCTGGGTACTCCATCTTCCTCCCACAGTCCATAGACATGCAGTATAAGTGAGTATGGTGAATCCAAATTGACCATTATGTGAATGTGAGCATGAATGGTTGTCTATCTCTATTTGTCAGCATTGTGATGAAGTGGCATTTGTCCAGGGTGTAACTAACCTCTCGCCCAATGCCATCTGGGATAGGCTCCACCCCCCCATGACCCTGATCAGGAGAAATGTTTGCAGATAAAGGATGGATATATATATCTGAAATAACTGCCACAACATTTCTCATAAAAAAGGTACTCTTAGTGAGTAAAATATGAACTACTGTGGTAACATATGAAATAAACAAGATAAATCTCCTCGAGTCAAGTCATATTCACCAAATTTGACTAGATTGGAACAGCGGTTGGGAAGTTGTGTAAGAAAATTTGCTTTTTTCTTAAAATGGTCCTGCTAATGATGTTAAAGAGATAGATCTACCTGAATCTATTCAGAAGCACCAAATTTGGACTAAATTGGATTAATTAATTAATTAATTTTTTATCCATAACCATTCATCGTGTTTGCTGTTGCAGGGGGCTGTAGCCTGTCCAAGCTGACATTGAGCGAGAGGCAGGGTTTACGGTGAGTGTGTCAACCACTAATCACAGAGCTGACACACATAGAGACAGACAACCAATCACAGTCACAACGGTTGAGAAAGTATGGCCCGAAAACTCTCGGTGATAAAACTATCCTTACTGCCGAAACATATAACTAACCTTTCCCAACAGCAATCCAGTCCTTCCTGACACTAAAGTATATGTGGGTATAAAATTTGAAAATGATACATGACAGTTTCTCAGTCACCACGCTAAAATGACAGATCTGCTGTGGACGTGGCAGAAGTGGACACAGCCATGACAATTCCATAATATCCACAAATTTTCAGGGACATACACTAGTCAAAAGAATTAAGGGAACACTTCATAAGTCAGGTAAACTTCAAGGATATCAATATGGCCATTGAGGTAGCACAAGTCATTGTGAATCAGTTTCACCTGTTTTGGTGTAAATGAAAGTGACAACAGGTGCAATGGAGATGCAAAAGCATTACAACCCCCAAAAAGGGAATGGTTCTGCAGGTGGTGGCCACAACCATTTCTACTTATCTTTCCTGACTGACTCTTCTCTAGTTTCATGTTCTGCTGGTGTCTTTGTCACCTCTTGTGACATGAGGCAGTACCTTCAGCCCACTGATGTTGCACATGTAGTCCAGCTCCTCCAGGATGGCTTATCCCTGCGTGCAGTTGCAAGACAGTTTGCTATGTCTCCCAGCACAGTCTCAAGAGCATAGAGGAGATGTAAGGAGACTGGCTGTTAAACAAAGAGAGTTGTGCAGCTGTGTAGAAGGACAACAACCCAGCAGCCAGACTGATATATGTTCCTCAGTGTGAGGAGGAACAGGAGGAACACTGCCAGTTCCCTACCAAATTACCTCCAGAGCCCTAGTGTTGTGATGTTTCTGACAAATCTCAGCAACAGGCTTCATGAGGGTGGCATGAGGGCCCAATGTCCTCTACAGAGTTTGTAGGCAGTTCCTGAAAGATGAAGGTATTTATACCATTGACTGGTCCTTATGTTCCCCGAACCTGAATCCACCTGAGAACATCTGAGACGTTATGTATCGCTGGATCAGACGCCACCATCAATGGCCACAGACCGTCCAGGAGCCCTTATCCAGGACTTCTCCCAGGATACCATCCTCCATCTCATCAACAGCTAACACACACTCCTGGGTCAAATTATCAGTTGGATCAGTTACCCTTTTTTGTTCAATGATTTTGAGTTCCCTTGATCGTTCTTGAATAATCTTGTATTAAACAAAATACGCAATGTATATCAATAAAGATTTTCAACTTAAATGTTTCTTTCACTGAGATACGGACTGTGATTTAAGTGTTCACTTAATTGTTTTGAGCAGTTTATGAGCAGTTTATATAGCTTAATGGCATTGTTGTATAGGACAACGGTGCGATTCTGTTATTATAAGTTCCTTTGACATTGACTCGGAGCCAGTGGACAGCCTCCGCTGCCCTGTCCTATTTTTCCAATTAGATTTAGTTGGTTTTAAGGCTGAAAATGTCCGCTGAACAGGGGCAATGTATACTGGGAAGATCACTGCCAAACATTCCAGTTTATAAATTTGATGCATGTTCAACTTGAAACAGGAAATGGACTTCCACATACCTAATACTGACACAATGGACAGACATGCTGGAAAGACTGTGTGCGTCAAAAAACAGGCCTCACATGACAAATTCAAAGTGTCAACAAAGATTTTCCAATTTTTTTTACAGGGGAGGGATTCTTTCAGAAATCTAAAGGTCTCAGAGTAGATTTCTTTACAGGTAAACAGCAGTGGAGAAATCTCAGTAAGTAATATGAATTCATTGGAAGAAGCCAGGGAGAGAAGCAATAAGATGGCATTAATAGATTGATGGGAGCATTTAAAATGCATATAGTTGTACCTCTACATTTAGTAAAACTTGTATTATATTATGAAAACGTACTTTTCTTATTCTGACAATGTTAAGGTCAGCAAATAAAGCCTAGCTGGCCCAGACAGGCAACTGCTATAAGCAACAAATTAAAAGTCATTTGGTTTTACTTTACTTTTACTAATTATAATTTCCCTTTCTTTGTCCAAATCGATTATTTCCTGCGTTCCATTTGTGGTCGGTCTGGGAACATATTTGGTAAAATATAATTCCTCTATTGGTCCAATTGAGGTTACTCTACTGCTGTACTTTCATCTCATGTACTGAACATGACATTTATTTCCAATATCACATCTATAGCCATGGTCCCAGAAGCCATATGGTTCAATCAGATTTGGAAAACTGCAAAAGCGGTACATTGTACAGCAGGAGCATCAACAATAATGGTGATAATGGAATTTAAAAACTTCATTTTTATTGCAAGAGAGCGCCGTCACCTCTTTTATATTGGACTCAGTGGCTTGTGAACAGCCGATTGGTGGGAAAGAATTAGAAACAAATGGCATTTCCAGGATCACTGCCTTGCAGCTTGGTGTTACTAAGGAATTAAATTCTCTACAAAAAAGTTTTGAGAATTGCTGGACGATGAACCGCAGAAAATGTGATTTTCTCTATGTATGAGAGTCTGAATAAATAATAGTCAAATAATAATAGTTAATATGCATTTATTCTGTAAAGGAAGGGTTCCCATCACCTCATGTCACTACAGGTATGCTTATACTAACCAGGATGCATAAAGAAGAAACTTCTCTTCCTGAGAAAACGGACTGAATGGACTTTTTTTCCATTTTGCCTCCTATATTTAAGAAACTATGGTACCATACAAATATAACATCAACTGTGTATATTTTACAAAACACTATTTATACCAAATCAACCGTTTTAAGACTCTTAAAACCTCTTAATGAGTGAGAAATTTAATCAACACTGCTCCTCATTCCCACATATCCTACCAATGATTATTATAAAATGCCCCTCATGTGTGACTTATTGTTTTTTTTTGGTCTTAGGTTCAAGCAACCACTCTTTGAAATACAGAAAGAAAAGCTAAGATTTTGCCCTGTTATTATAAAAGTTGCAATATAAGTATTTTGAAAGGATTAACAGTGGGTTTCCATCTAAATATATAAATCATGCTATTTACAGTCAAATGTGTTTGACATGGCGATACAGCGAGCTATATCTCCCTACAGATACCCCTAAGGGGCTGTTCAGTAATGCAGGACTTTCAGTCTCACTGCCCTAGTTTTACTGTTTGAGTGACAGAATTGGGAAATTTATTTACATACTCATGACCGACAGCTTCACCTTTGCTACTTAGCTATTTGAATGAGGATGCTGTTGGCTGTGTTTTCTCTGGTGCCCAAAAAAGTGTAACATAACACACAATATAAACACTAACAAACTAGATCTCCAGTCAGCTTTATCCAGACAGGCACTGGCGAGATTGATGGCTGTGACTTGAAAGCTGTACTTCAGAAACTGCCTTCTCTCCCCTGACAATATTCTACTAACTGCTTCCTCTGGTAAATCTGGGGGCTCCCACTCCATCTGTCTCTGTCAGGGGAGAGACACAAACACACACGCACTATGATCATGGTTTGCCACAAAAGCCAAGAACACCTTTCAAAGGATTGACTCAGAAAGGAGCGAGATTATGTAGCACATCCATACGTATTAAATCAGTATCAGGACGGGTCCGGGTCAAAGACAAGAAAAGCAGTTATTGTCTTTTAGAGGGGTCAATGTGCTACTTTCAATAAAGTCCTGCTTCTGTTTTAGGGCAAAGCGCCTCTTGGGTATTGAGGATAGCACTGAGAACTAAATGCCCAATTAACCTTGCCTGGCCCAGGTTCATTTTTACAAATTTAAATAGTTCCCCAATGGCTAAATGTAATTAATTAATTTTAATGGGATGGCATGCTCACCTCATTGTTGAGAGGTGCAGAGTACACGCGACACTAATCAATGGGATTACCTCTGCCCTTATTTTGTTGGCTACGATGACGAATCTTCTGCTAAACAAATTACGATTTGCTGAAAAAAATAGTTTGTGCTGATACCAAACTTATAAGAAAATGAGAATATGTATGATTTTGACGGCAATGCTGCTGCCAAAAGGTATGTATATGTAGAGAAAATAATAAGGTATTCACATTTTCATCAGTTTTTTTAAATAATCAAATTTAATATTTGGAATGCTTTTAATGTTGATAAATTTGACTCAAATTAGAATTTCACATTAGCTATGTCACATCTTGACATAGCTAAGTAGGCGTGCAAGTCCTGATGACTCAATTTAGCTACTTTTTTCTTTTTTACCTCTACCAAGGAGGTTTTGTTTTCACCCCTCTGCGTTTGTCTGTTGTCTCTTTATTAGCAAGAGGTTACATAGGTTGCCACATAGGTTTTGGCATTTCCAAAATATGATTACATTTTGGTGATGTTAGATGTCACAGCATATAAAATAAATATAATAAATAACTGAGCCTTTTGGAACATAAACTCTTGAAATTGAGTCCATAGACAAATTTGAATGTTAAACGATGTCGCATTTTAAATGCATGTATTTTTTATCCAGAGGTGTGTTTTGACATATCCTAGAGATTATGCGTGTTGTGTGTTTCAACATCTAAAATAAAACAACGTAAAATCTAAAATAAAATAAAATAACTACGCCCATAACTACATGTCCATAGATTAATTTACTCCAGGAATATAATATAATATAATATAATATAAATAGCTTCATTTATATTTTTCCTAAATAAAGCTATTTAATTAATTCTGATCACATTAATATCTACCTAGGGTGCCACTGTGCCTTGGAGGGTCTTTGCGCTTTCTGGGTTCCTTTTCTAGTTTATTATTTAGCATAAAACAGAGCAAATGCTAACACTTGGTCGTTGCTTTCTCAAAATGACTTCAGTCTCGTCAGCAGAGCTGCCGAATTTTGGTCTTCCTTATGCAGGACACGTGTTCTCCTGTCTGTCCAGTCTTTATGACGAGAGGTAAAAAGCTTAACTTCAGGTGAAGTACTGGTGGCATCAACACACTAATGTAAGCAATTGTTCGACAATTATCAATTTTAATCGGCATATTTCTAACATTAACGTGAATAATGTTAATGATATGGCCATGTTAACTCCATTGCTCAAAGCAACTGCTTCAATGAACTGCTTAAATATGAAGAAAAAAAAGACAACATCGGACTCTTAAATGAACATATGAAAGAATGATACTGCGGTAACCTGCATGAAGGGAAAAGCATTGGCGAAGACTGATATTTTACAATTGTTTTCAAAATAAATACAATATGCTTTTATTATTTCTTTACAATAATTCAAAGCAATATATATTAAAAGCACATTGCGCTTTTAAATATAATATTTAAAAGCGCAATGTGCAACTAAGCCACAATTTAATGTTTTAACTGATTAGTTGATTTTCTTTGTTGCAACTTCTTTCACCAACCTGGGAAAATGTTTCCTTTTCTCTTCCTTTTTTTTTTGAAAAAGAATTTTCATTAAGTTCTAAAGATATTTTTCTTGTGTACAGAAAGTACATCACAAATGTATTGCTGCTATCTATGTGAATATGATGCTTTCTGGCATTAATCTCCCTCCACCAAGCAAATCCTATTTTAAAGTATTGGGCTTATTCTGTAATTTGTATTTAGTTTACTCACATCAGAGTTAAAGGTCTTGCAATAATGTCATCAGACACTACAAGCTTTCTGGCTTAACTATCAAGTAATGATGGTGGGATTTCTCTATTACCATCAAGTAACAGTCAAGAAGCTTGTTGCTTAGCAACCTCAGTCATGTGCTTTTGTTTTGATGTTATGTCATTAAGGTATTTTTGCATTCTATACAACGAAATCTTATGAGTTTTATGTTAAATATTAAGTAGAAACTGAAAGCATTACATAGCCCTCTTCATCATAACAAGTAAGGCAAAGGGCTTATTGTGCTAGAAAGAAATTCAGGGCTAACTTCTAATTAATGACTATCTGCCATTTTTATATCATGCATATTAATCATTGTACATCCAGATTGATTACAGTTAGAGATAAAAATTAATTTAACTTTCGTCAATATTAATTCCCCTGTAAGCAACCTTAGTCCTCCATGCAAGTGAACTATCCTCAAGGTTAAACAATAATAATTAACGACAAGTCATAACATATTGAAAAGAGCATGAATTGTCTATACATATACATGTATACATACATACATATATATATATATATATATATATATATCCCTCATGTGGTTTTCCGGTCAAATTTGACCGATTTAAAAGTTTTACATAATGAAGTTAATTTCATCAGAATGACTTAAAATTCCATGACTTTGTACACAAAGAGGATTTCAACACAAAAAATAAATTGTATCAATTTGCATACAATTTTGTGTGTTTTATTCAACTACTACACTCTTGGTGTTCCCGGTCAAAAATGACCGGTTTTTAGAAATGAATGGGGGAGACTACAATTATGTAAAAAACTGAGCTCAGGTACATCCTCAGTTGTCAGATTGACACGCGCACACAAGCACACACACACACACACACACATGCACAAACAGACATTGGGTTCCCTGGTAACCACTCCTGGAACCTTTGCCCAGTACAGTCTCTCTCCCTCGGGAACAACAGCTGTTGGCAGTTCTCACAGACAGCTGCAACATAGTTTCAATAATACTGAACTTTTCTCGTAGCTTTGGTATATACTGTTTATTTGAGGCCTTGCCTAAAGTTAATTGTGTGGCAACACCATGGCAGATTGATATACCGTAAGTGAGGCTCTTGATTATATATTAGATCATCACTCTGGTGAGGAGGAGAGAGGCCAGGAAACCGACAGTGAGGATTGATTAGAGGAGGAAGTGTCAGAAGCTGAAGACGACACGGAATATAAACCAGACCAAGATATAAATAATGGGGAAGAATCCAACGATGAAGAAGATGGCCATGCTGAGGCTACTGTCACATTCAAGTCAAAGAATGGGAACTTATTCTGGTCTTTATCCCCGCCTGAGAACCAAGGTAGGCTTTCAGCTGAAAATGTCATAAGGATGACCCCAGGACCTACAAAATATGCCGTATCCCAGATTGATGACATCAAATCCTACTTCAAACTGTTCCTGACTGAGTCCATCGAAACTATAGTGGTAAACATGACCAACTCTGAGGGGAAACGGATTTACAAAGACAATTGGAGGGAGGTAACCCAGACAGACATCAAAACATACATGGGCAATTTATTGGATGCAGGGTCAGGTCGGACAAGTTTCTGGGCCACCATGTCCCTCCAGAAATTTCACAGGTTTTCACGGGTGATTTTTCTGTTATCTGGCAAAAACACATCTGATAGACTGATGAACATTGTAATGTTATTGTTATTGTTAGTTGTTCTTTAATGGTCAATAATGGTAATGGTCAATATTCAATTCTTGGAATATTGTGAAATTGTCAGGTGTAATTTTGGGATAATTTCCTTTGTACACATATAAAATATTCCCGGACTTTTTTGACCGGGAACACGACAGGTGTGTGACTGTATAAGAATTTTAAATGGTTTCAAAACAAATGTCCATGGTAACTTTGACCCAAAGTAGTCTGTGATAAACAGTATACTATATTTCATCTAATTATTTCTTATAGTCAAAATAATCCATGAATTATGTTTTTTAGAACTCACTAAAAATCTGCATTTATAAGATATTTAAGCTCGGATCAATGAGACATACAGGCCATGACTATAAAATTGAAGTTCAAAACTTGTGTGTTCACAATAACTTAAGTTGATAAGAAAAAATCTAACACAACAAGAAGTAATAATATATGTATTATTCCAATAATTCCAATTCCAGTCTTAATGGGGCGTTCATTTTAGACCGGGAACAAAAAATTGTTTAACATGAAATGAACACAACATGAGGGATATATATATATATATGTATGTATAAATGAGTACATTCAGAGTTCAACCTAGTCACCATTGCGAAGAGAGGCCAGCTAGATGACCCCCAATGGGGACACCATGCAGTTTTCCCATCTGCCACCAAAATGCAGCATGTTTAATATGTAACCCTTGTCTCTCATGAAGCAGTCAGGAAACATTGCTGCTGCCAATCATTGATATGAAGAAATAATACAATGCTTTCAAACAAGCAGAAGAGACGGACCATGGTGCATTTTTTATGTTCATGCAATATACATAAAATATGCAACATATATGTTCTATTTATGCTATGGGGGACTGATTGGAGTGACAGGATCCAGTGTTGAGAATTTTACACTCGGCTCTGTGTTTCAGTCTCTGGTGGCTCATTGTTTGAAGCTCAAAGTCAAGGCAATCAGCACGCAAAACAATTACAGGAAAAAAAAAATGCATACCGATATCTAAAACCTCAAAGGACCCAATGAGGGTATTAGTTTTTTCAGTTATCCAAGGTGAATTTACTTCATTTTTGAAGTGGAAGATGTTTTCATTGAAATAGTTTATGCTGGTATCTTAAACAGATGACTGACAGTATTTGTTGTTGCTGCTATGTCCCGAACGTACCAAAGGAATCATTAATCAATTAATTAATTAAAGCTGCATGAAAACATATCTGGTGACAATGTACATAAAGCTGATGCTCAGCAACATTACTTCATTTAGGAATTTTTGGTATCAAAATCTGCTTGATACGAAGGCCTACGCACTGCATCTATCAATTTCACAACATGCGTATGCTACAAATTAAGAAATCATCTTCATCGCGTTATCAACAAATGTGTGCGGCTTATAAAGAAAACATCGCCATCAATTTCTCAACCAAGGCACGCCACAAAAGCCAAAACACAACACATTAAGAAAAAAGATCTGCAAAAGCCACAATCCATTACAGTTTGCTGAAAATGAAGAGACAAATAATACAGAACGTACATGTAGACAATCACTATGGATGGATCTATTTGACTAAGCATGGCTCTTATACTACCTTTACCAAATATGTGTTATTACTGGACCTTAACTCTGACTAAATATGTTGTTAAATAAATATTGAAAATAATTCAAAGAAAATCAAATAAACTAAAGTATTCGGAAAATAACAGTTCAGTCTGATACAATGAAGAAAGACGTATCACAACATTTTTCTGAAAATTTTGGTGGCCGAGAGAGTCAAACCAATGCAACCATCGATTTGACAACATTGGCACGCTGAAAATTAAGAAAACATCAATATCAATTTCACAGCACATGCACGCTGGAAAAGCCACAACAAAACGTTACGAAAAAAATGATTTGCCAAAGCAACAAGACATCGGAATTTATGTGGTGCATCCCCGGACACATTTTTTATTTCTTCATTTAGCGAATAAAATAGTTTAATAGACATACACACATACAAGATTAGCCATGGTAGCATTGCTTAACTTCCGGGTGGTCGTTCTGACCGGTGTATACGCATAAATAATTGTCTGGTAAATTTTTTTTTTCGTTTATGGATAGGAACCTTGAAGACCTTAGGATTTGCTTTTGCATTTTATCGATGACGATTTCCTATTGGCTTTGTCAGTTCATGATCTTCAACAGTCATGGCAGTAATTTGCAGGCAGGAGTGGAGTGGCTGTCCATAATCGTCTGACGCCATTGCATGGTTTCTGTTTTAAAATGGTGGAATGCTTTTATTAATCTTGAGGTTTTATTCATGAGTGATGGGAATGTAGACCAGGAAATGGATATTGGTTTTGGTGCCACATCATAATTTGGGCAAAGTATTGGGCCATTAGGGTGAGAACAGAACTGAACAGTAAGGTAAATCTCTCTGTGTACCAGCCCTCGCTGATAGTCATGAGCTGTAGTCACCGAAAGAATGAGAATGTGGTGTACAAGTGGCCAAAATTAGCCTCTACCCTAGTGTGACTGGGCTCAGCCTGAGAGATATGTTGATGAGTTTGGACATTGGACTTGTCGTGCTGCTCCTTCATGTTAAGAGGCATGTCCAATTTTGAGTAGACCTGAGGGTAGCCGTAGAACTCACTGGCAGAATTTCACATTTTGTTTGACTTGCCTAGGGATCCCCCTGAATGAGCTGAAAAGTGTTGTTGGTCGCACAATATTAGGAATTCTCTGTTTATCCTGCTGCCATCTCAACCTAATTCAGTTAGTGGGAGCAGCTAGATGGATGGATGGATATTACCCTTTTCAATTAATCATCACTGAAAATTGTGTACAACCTGCTCCGAAAGAAAGCTAACTACTAATGACTCCACCACTAGTGAATAAATGTTTTTGAAATACCCTAAAATTCGTCAGCTTTTTCCACACACAATTGTTTACATAGATTTCCACTTAACATTTATAAAAAAAGAAAACCTTTTTGATTCACCCCACCATTCAGCCAATCCACTCTAATGACGATGACCAGAGAAGCTCATGCCAGGACTGGTGAAATGTAAGACAAGGGTTTACCTAAATTAACGTCAGATTTGTTACCAAGTCAGGGTGAGCATGACCGAATAATAATTGATAAGTTTATTACACAATTCATGTTATGTAATCCATTACAAGACCATTAAATACAGAAATCTTTTGTCTCTCAATGTGACATGATGTAGTGATAAATATGACAGGAATTCTTAATATTTAAGTCCTCCTTTTTATGTCTGCCCTCTGTCTGTTCCATGCTCCCTCTCTTTCTTTTTCACGCACCATTTTCTCTATTATTACCATCTATCTCCCATTCTTAATCCCTTGCCCTGTTCGTCCTCTCGGTGCCTCTCAATCTGTTTTGATCCAATTCTTAACAGCCTTGTGCACTTCTGTAAGTAAGAGTGAATCACCCAGGGGGATCTCATCAAAGGGCTGCCATGAAGACAAAGAGGCTGGGCAGCCCTGTGCAAACTACCATATTCTTAAAGAGGATTTGCTGGCAACCCCACCTTCGATCAGTTCACCATGAGTCTGTCTCCCTCTGCACTGGGACTGTTGTCATATTGTAACATTCAAACCCAAATAGTCGGTTGAAGTAAACTGTCTTCAAACACCTTTTAAATATTGTCTCCTGCTCATAGTTGCTCTTGTTTCCACAACGCAAATAAGGATTGAATATGCGCTGGATACATCAAAGGTTATTTTATGATAATCTATGACCATAAGCAATATAAAAATGATAGTTTATTTAGGATGCTTCTCTTTACAAATTGCTGTTTGTTATCTTTAAGACTGGGAATTTGCTGGAATTTTACGTGTTTGATAAGGCATACTGGCGTTGACGTCTCTATGGGGGTTGTTCAGAAATTATGCAGGGGTTGGATTGAGGGTCCTTCTGATTCATGCAGAATAGTAACAGGGAAGTGATATGGCAAGGTTAGGCTAGAGTTTAGACCACCTACTGTCAAAGCACAAGGACGAGAGCAGCCTGGCAGAGCTGAGCCGGTGCAGTGTCAGTCAAGCTGTGCACCAACGGAACTTCTTTACCTTCATTTTTTCCCCTAACCTCAACTTCCTTCTTGTTGCTGTTCTTCAAAGGACAAGTGAAGGGTGGGAACTGTGGTGTGTCCCTCCCCTCCATCTGGTGCCGCATGTCTCTGTCAGGATGTCAGCCTGCGCAAAGTAATGAAGGGTGTCATCAAGGTTACTGCTGACTGGAACGTTGCCTGGTTCTCTCTCTCTCTCTCTCTCTCTCTCTCTCTCTCTCTCTCTCTCTCTCTCTCTCTCTCTCTCTCTCTTCTCTCTCCATACTTTGATGACTAAATAAGGATTAACAACTCAATCGTCTTAATCTAAATTATTGCAATGATTATTTAACATTCATTGATATTTGTCAGTTCATTGTCTTTTTGACTTTTCAACTAACATGAACATTAGACTGTTAATATTACATAAATAATGAGAAACCTATTGAAATATGGACTCTCTTACTGCGGAATATCAATGTTAATCACAATATTTTCCCCAAATATTTGTCATGACTTTGTGTTTATTTATTATTATTTTATTGTGAAGTTCCGTCATTTTGGTTTGTGTTTATCTGTTTATTGTTCTTAATTTCTTCATCGTTCCTGGTCCTTCCTAGTGTAGTGTTTGTGTGTTTCACTTCTGTTCCTTTCTCCCTCTCTGTGTCTGTCCTGTGATTCTGTTCTCCTCTTGTTTGATTAGTCTTTATGTTCAACTGCGTTTCCCCTCCAGCTGTGTCTCAGTGTCCCGTTAAGTCAGTGTATATAGTCTGTACTCACCTTTCCTCCTGTGCCTGTTCGTTGTTTGATGTTCCCCTGTGTCATCACTCGTCCCAGCCTTCTCCAAGTGCTTTGTAAGTGAATCCTAGTGGTTTTTTGTTATTCCTGTTTCATCCCCTGCTTTGTCCTCGTGCCTCTTTTTTGGTTAATATTAAATATTTTAATTATACCTGCTCTGCCACGCAGTCTTGCGTCTGCACTTGGGTCCAAGCTAAACCCCAAACACAGTTCCTAACAATATTTATAGTCACTACCATGGCTTTTTATGTCAGTGCTTTCAAAATTTACCAAAACTAATGCAAGATTTTGTATGGTCAAAAGATCTTTTTTAGCAACTATTTGTTTGGATTGGATGTAAATAATTCAAATATTTTTTAAATTTCCTTTTAGTGAATGTATATCAAATATGAATAATGCTTAATAAGGAGTCCCGACTTTTATTTTCCATTATCTCTAATGGATAACGCATTGTTGAGGAAGAACTATTGCTGATTTCTTGTGTGTCTGGCCACTGAACAAGATGCATCAGTGGCATTGCAGGCGATGGCACTCATCATTCCAGTGTTACCACTGATGTATGGGTTTATGCGATGCAAATGGTAGGGAGTACATGTTTATCTTGGATCAAACCTTGCCCATTCCAGAATTTGTGCCGAGGAAGGCATGCAAACAGAACATTTTCACTATAATACTGTGATCACTCTTCGCCTATTTTTCTGTATCATGTTGGTTATGCTCAGCTAAAATTCAATTTATTTAGTGACTTTTTATCCGGAAAACAAATAAATCATTGCAACTGATGCATCAAAAGAATCCATTATTTTGTCATTCATGAAATCGTATGTTTATTAGATTTTATCAAGAGAGTGAATGATTTGCAATATTCCATTAGAGGAGCAATTTTCTCCAGACAAAATTCTGTTTTAGTCCTCTTGCTCCTAAAAGAATCAGATACGACTGAAGCTGGTGGTGAATATTGAATAAATAGGCTCATTGTCTTATCTCCCAATTTGATCGGCCTTATTCTTTTTTGCATTGGAAATCAGGATACAAAACCGATGAAAGGAAAAAGTGGACATTCTCATCTAATCACTACAGACCCTTGAAATAAGGGCAAGACCCTCTTCATACTGCATGAAGTCTCTGTGAATCGAGACATACTCCACCTCCATGCATCTGTGAGAGGGTGCTTGTGGGACAAGGTGGGCTATGGCCATTGCTGCTCAACCTTGTCATAAAGCAAAGGGAATGCACTTCTGCCAGGCTTTTAAGGAACCATTACTGTCATAGGGAATGGTTTGACAGAAGCACAAAGAACTACGCCGGCCTTCTTCTAAAGGTAGCTGGAAATACTGCTTTTTCTTGGAACCTTGTCACCTGAAATATAAAAAAGGGGACTATTATTGCTCTTCACAGAAAACATTTCAATCGAAATTGTACATGGCAGTATTTAATAGCCTATTGAACAACAGCCCATTCTAACAGTATAATAGCAAGTATGAGTCAATCTCCTATAACACCTTTTCTTTTGTCCTCATCTGTACCTCTGAATGATTTTGGATAGCTCTCAAATGAAGACAGTGGTTTATATATCCCTCTCTGTTCATTTATGACTTTAAAAAGTCGGGTCGGGAGAACTCCTACATTCTATTAGAGCTTATAATGTAACAAATAGCATTTATGGTGGTATGATGCTGACCATAACACCTTTGCTTCAGGGCACTTTCAACATTTCCTTTGCTGGCATTGTGATTGTGAGCCCTAACCCTGTGTGTGATTAAAAAATGCCTTAATGTACACTACAAGAACTCTTCAGTTTATTTAGAAGTGGCATGACATTTACAAGCCATTTCCATGAATTGGGCAAAAGTTCTAACATTTCCTGCCTCTTAAGTGGTTGAAGGACATAAGGGTCTTAAGGTACAGTTCTGAACTATCATGATTTAAACATGCCACATATAAATATTGTACAAATTTCATATAATTACAATTAGCATAGGTCTATAATTAACAATTAGAAGTTTTTTTTTGTTTGTGCTTTCTGGGAAATGTGGAAAACAACATTGCACTCATGGACTTAAAAAGCATTGATAAGATTATGAGTCTGCTATGGGTCAGATGAAATATATTAATGGAGGAGAAACATCTCTGTGGCTTTAAAATCCATGGCCTAATGGACTGTATTGACCACATTAATAAAACAGGATATGTGTTTCTAATTGCCTTTCAATGGTGCATTAGGCCTTTCTGGTTCCATTTGTTTATGTGGATGGCAGCCGCCTGAAAGCGAAGATCTGAATCCAAAACTCATTGATCTCTTGTAGAATGTTGTGAGAAAGTAACCAAATGAGCCCTCCATTCTCATGAATTATTATATTATTGGTTTAAGTTTTCACAAGCAAAACATCTAAGTGCCAAGGAAATTTGATTTGAGTTTTACAATATAAAGGATATGGAAGATGAAGAATGCAAACATGACAATAGTCAGCCCAAATAAATTACCGTATTATTGAATGTATTATGTTGCTAGGTCAACTTGTTTTTATGTGCCCTTTCCAGCTGATAGATATACTGTATAAAAAAAGGGTATACACCTTCTGGTCATTGTCTTTACAAATCTACGCAACTTTCTAAAAACTTAGCCTATGCAGCAATCCTGGACAACAAGGGTTTATCCCCAAAAAACCCTCTATCTCCTACATGGTAAAAGAAATTCTCAGATTAAATTCCTCAAATTAAATGTGATGTTATGTCAGCAAACAGTGTTTTTTAGTGAATAAAATATGATCTGTTACAATAAAAAAAAATCCTTGATTTTATACATATACTCCAAGCCTTTTTTTTTTTTTTTTTTTCAGCTATAACTTCTTAGTTGTTGTCCCTTTTTGGTCAAACTTTGGTGAATATGTATAAAATCAAGAATTTCAATCTCTTTTTATAACCTATTTTACTCTAAAAGTTCATATTTTACTGAATAGGATGGGCTTTCTTTACAAAAAACACTGATTTTCGCACATAAATTCACATTTAATTTAATTACCCATCATCTTACTGCTGTCTTTTTAAAGTATATGATCGTCGATCAGCATTTCATGCTGCTGTAATGCCAGCCCCTCCATCTTCCAATCAATGTCCAATCTTCACAGATTCACCAGCTTCATCCTTTAATCATCCTCATCATTTGTCAGCAGAATCATCCACCACCGACACCAGTGTTTAAATTTCAGGAATTATTTTGCTGTTGCTAATGCATGACCATGGGTCATAATATCTCCCTGGAAAAACTAAGCACCAAAGCTGTCATGGCAAAATTAATTATGCCACATTCTTTGCTGTGAGAACTGATTCTCCTGTTCATTTTTCCCCCCACTGATTAAAATATCCCATCATTCTTTTTTTTAAATAATAAAGATCTGAAGTTAAACTAAGATGGTGATCATGGTAAATATTAGACTTGACTTAGATTCAAATGTTACCATTGTTAATTTTTTTTGTACTTTCAGAATGGAAACACAGCAAGGAGCTCACTATTACACTTCAGTGCAGGCCAATCCTTTTTTAACAGTAAACTGTTTTAAGATCCATTGCTCGGAGTTTGGAGCAATGGTCTTGTAAATAAGGAATTCCGAATTCCGAATTCCAATCTTGTGAAGTGTCCACAAATCTTCTTGTCAGTGGGGCTTCACAAAGCATTGTACTCATGGAGTCAGTACCAAGAATCCCAAGCCTGTCTGAATTGGAATGAAACCTGTGTCTGATCAAGAATGTAGATGAGCCTCCATTGTGTCGACCCCTTGTCGGAAGCAACCAAGACACGTGTAGACGTTAGCATTTCCCTCCCAAAGAGCTGCTTAGACTTTTAAATTCTTCTAGAGCAGTTCAAACAAAACATTCATATGAAATATGTCTTTTTCTGTTATGTTGCAGTGTAAGTGGATGGGTAGGTAAAAGGATTGTTTTCACAATGCTCATATGAACATTGAACTTTTTCAAAATGCAAAGAAAAAACTCAGAGATTAAAATAATTGGCTCAGGGAATCTACTCTCATACTCATTGATGTTGCTAATGCCATGAGGACATATTGTATAATTATCATGATGCCAGCAAAAGTAAAAACAAAATCATGCTTGCATGCACACATGGCAATTACATGAATTAAGGAGCCGTCCATTTTTGTGTCTGGTAGTTAACTTTAAAATTAAGAAATTTCCCCTCACCATCCATCTAAAATGAGCCGTTTTCAAACCCTTTGAACAAGTCAAGCACAACTTCACTCCTTAGCAAGCACTGTAGAAAAAGGCTTTTGTAATTACATTTTTTCAAACCTGGTGGAGCCCCTGGCAGCCATTATCTGCCAACAGGATTTTGATTAACTGGACATAAATTTGCTATTATGTAGAGTTACTGTTCGGGGCTTATAAACATCTGCCCCCTAATTAAAAAGAATAATGCACTGCAAATCATATCGGAAGCAAGGAAGTATCTCACTAAGTCATCATGGAAAAAAATGAGGAAAGTCAAACACACCTTATGTTTGTGCATGAAGCATAATAACACAAAGTCAGGATTCATATTTCTGAATTAATAAATAAAATATAAATTAATTAATTAATAAATCTGTTGCCAGAGAATTGTCTTTGATAAATATGTAGCTTACTGAAGTGATGACTCTTATTAGACATCAAGGCTCTAAAGGATGCATCCTTTTTTTTGAACAGTTGATGTGTATGACAACAATCTTATACTGAAGAGAATGTTCATTGTAAAAGGTAGAAAAGAACCAAAACTCAGGTGACGTTTGGGCCTTAAAATACTATTTATTTGTACACTAAGTTATTTGCATTGACACCGTTCAGCCGGCCATCTCTACCTAATAACACCTTCATCATTATCATCATCTAACTGTTGTCTTTTTTTAAATATTATTTAGTTCATTCAAGCACACCCTCCACCTTCCCAACTCTGTCCTGTCCTCGCAGATCCATCAATTTCATCATTCTTCCTTCTCAGCAGAGACAAAAGCCAACACCTCCTGTATTCACATTCTCTCTGCCTTGTAGGCAAAAGGGTCAGGAGCTGGATTCTGGAATTTTAGAAATCCCCAATATGCGTTCTGGATCTAATGTTAGTGAAGGTTTTTCTTCTATTATCCAAAAGGCATGTAGTGGAATCCTGAAGCACAGTGGAGAGGTATCAGAAAACAATTCTTGGTTGTACAAAAATGTGGATAAAGATTCAGAGCTGAGTCATGCTTAAGTACAAGTAGATAAATCAGTTAAACTATTTTGAGGTGGTCCATCATTGTCCGGTAAGGGTATCATCTTAAGTATTTTGCTTAAATAAATCTTTTTAATATCTGTAAGTCAGACTATAAGGAAAGACATGCGATAACATATAACGCAGGTTGGTTACCCTTTGATGGTCCTATCTCTAACTCTACCTATGCATCAGTCTCTGAAACTATCAGTGGATTTTAAAAAATGTACTGTGGTTCTCCCCATGAGACTTGAAGTCTATTGTTGTTGTTTTTTTTTGATAGCTTAGTCCAGGTATTCTGGATTTATGGGAATAAAATGTGCACAGAGATAATACACTGACACACATTAAGTGATAACTGATAAGACATAGTATATAGTCACAGGCATTTGTTGTTTCGGCAGCTCCATGGGCGAACCTGCCTTTCAACTTTGTATGAAATGGTTAATATTAGCAGACTTTCGTTTCAAAAGATAAAGAGACCAACCTTTAACAGACATTTATATGCAATGTAGCTTATTAATTAATAACATACACATTTTAATTAATTACTTTTTCATTATCAATAATTATGACAATGTTGAGAGCTGTGTACAAATTCAGCTTTTTCCCTCCTGGGCTCTGGCCACCCCAGTAAAACATTCATAGGACCACTACTGCAGCAGGCTCAGGATCTGCTCACAAAAAACATGAATGGAGTCACTTATAACCAAATTTGTTTAAGGATTATAATAAATTTGCTGCAGCCTACACATTTTATCATGATCATGTTTAATTATATCCAATATTTCTTCCTGTTGGACAGAAAATGGAATATTGTCTCACCATTGGTCACAGCAGAGTAACCAACACAGTATTACATTCACTTGGATAGAGTTATACAAATAAGTAGGCATAATTCCGCACCCTTATAATCTTAACCCGAGATGGGCTTTCCCTGAAATGACCGAGCACCGATCATATTTTCAAAAATATTTTTCCAATCCCAGTGCGACTAGACAGTGGTTTGGTCGGCTATGCACAAATCCTGTTATGTATGATGCAGACATAATATGAGAGGGAATGAAATGTTATGAATGGATGAAGACGGAGTAGGGCAGCATGGCATAAGAAGTGCATGAATGGATGGCAGCAGGTCAACATAGGTATATCCGTCTTTACACGTTCGGATCTTTCAATTGCCCCTCCACATGTCCCAGGTCTGACCGTTGGATTCCTCTCTGCAGGAGGAAACCTGTTTGCTCACCAACCATACTACTACGGGTAGGGCGCCTACTCCTACATGACATTTACATGACTTGCAGCATATGTGATAGAAAACCCATCAGCTATGTCATCATTCAGATTTTAAGTTTTCATTTATGGATTACCGCCGTGGGTAAGATGACGCCCCTGGCAGCAACCCATGTCACCCATAGCTAAATCCCCCACGATTTATAGTATTTGGATTAAACAAATAAATAAAAATTAGATGCTTGAACTCCCAGTTCTTTTGCCATCAATTGATTGTATGTGTCCATCATTGTTTTTCGCTATCTTGGGATTATCTTTTCTACAAATCTATCTAGATTTCAAAGAATTGGCACTGCGGCGGTCAAGGCTACAGTGCCCTCCCATCCTATGTGTAATTTTGTTTTGGTCTGCCATAGGCCACAATATATTTTGACATGAGAGAGTCTTACTTCTTCCCCAGTCTGAGAATATAGTGACCTTTCATTCTAAAGCCCTATGACTCCAGTTCATCACCATAGCTCAGGGATTTAGTTTGGGGTGGAATGGATTTTGTTTAAGAGAAGTCAGCAGGAAGCACTTTTGTTAATGTTGGCACTGGAGCAATATTTGAAAGAGCTCCAGGGCTCTAAAGAAAAGACCCTTTCCTTCAATTAGATTGATTCAGAAGCCTGTGGCTTCCACCGCTGCAGGATACACTTTGTCCAATATCTCCCTGATTTTAGTATCTCTAAAGCAATATCAGAAGAACAGGTTCCTAGGTCTTTATATTCTTTTCTCTGTGTTTGGATTCTACTTTCATCAAACCTCAATGCTAATATATACTCACCCGTGTATTTTTGGAAAGTGAGACCTTTACTGACGTATATCCAGAAATTTGGATCTGTGTTCTGTGTCTCAGCCAAACTGCAATTTTGAAATCCTCTGAGGTGACTCCTTTATCCACTTTACCTGTGTGGCTGTGCGATCTATACATAGGGAATGTGTATCTATTTGAAAAGATAAGAACCAATCTTACCTTTCAATGTCTTTTGAACATTACAAACTTCCAATGTGCTCTGGTATGTTGTTAAATTGTTGCTAATGAATGATTCATATGATTTAAAATTCAAAAATCATTTCTCTAGTCCAACTTATACCAAATGACGTAAGTTTATTTAAAAAAAAAGTGCCTCATCAAAAAAGACAAAAAAAAGAAGTATTTTGTTTAAAAGAAATCCTTTGAAATTGTTTCCTTAGAAATTTGTTCAGTCCAGTCCTTATGAATACCATACGTTTTTTAAACCTTTTTATAGTAACAGCAAGCAAACAGATATTAACAACAGGTACTTGTTAATGAACACGTAACAAAGTCCAGAAGGAACCACTGACACAATCCTGTCAATACAAGTCTCAAAGATATAAAAATATTTAGATCGATTTAACATCAAGAGCGGGAGGAAATGGCTCAAGACAACGTCTAATTAGTGGAAAGTCTCACTTAGGTTGCAAAGTGTGATGAATAAGGCTGACATGGACCTGCGTCCCATCAATGATCTTGACACCATAAATACAGAGGATAAGTACACACTGTACATTCATTTTATTATTGGCTTCTGTGCTACATGGAAATAAAAATTATGACCTGGAATATGCCTTGTTCAACAGCCTTAAAGCTGTATCTCAGTGAATGAGAAATTCAAATACATAAGTGGTTAGGATCAGGTAGGGGCATTGTTCCTACAGAACAGTATGTGTAGTGCAGCTACAACAGTGAGCTCTGTTGAGTTAAATAACCTTCAGAGAAAGAATGGCTTCTATACACTTCCACTTATTTTTGTTCAACGTTATTGACAAATTCCGTCACCCAAGTTTAATTTTTAGAGCTTCTGTCAGTCAAATCGTATAATTGCAAAGACATTTTAATGTGAGTGTGAGAAAATAGTTACTGAGGTGATCAATACGGCCTTCCTTGGGGAACGGTGAAGAAATAGAAGCACCAGCTGGAGGGTTATGTTATAGTGGGACATAACACGTATTACTAACCCTATTGGGAAATAAGCGGTGAGTTTGATGTCTGAATACATCCTGTATGGTGATGACGGCATGCTCAGTCTGCAGAACCTGGATGCAGTGTCATGAGTTTGATAAAAGACATGCTAATATTCAGATCCTCTCATGGATTGAGGATATTTGAGACCAGATGAGGCACCAGGAAGGAACCAGTCTGATATAGGAGTTGACAGTCAATCTCAGGGGGACTTTGTATTCCACTGATCACGTATGCTCCTCGACCGACTGCAACTTTATCATCTTGGACTAGTATGGAGACAATGCTTCTACCCTTACAGCTGTTCTTGGCCCTCTCCTATTTGGTTATATATTTAATTTATAATTTAAAAACATATATGCTTTTATGGAATACATTTCAACCATTATGCTGATGATGTTTAGCTATATGCACCTGTAAATGCTAAACAACTTTGTGTTCCTCCAGAGTTTAACACAACAAAATGTTGTCTGTCATTCAACTATTTCCTTTGAATAGTATATTAAAATAACACAAAGTCTCTCTTATCCACTAAAGTAGCATAGCTAAAATTTTGTCCTGCCCTTGGCTGATGACAACTTAAAAAATGACTTTGTATTCAATTGATCACTCCTTCCCTCCTGCAATCCCCAATGCCTCATCTCTGGACATTTTCAAAAAACAAAATTAAAAATAAAGCATATCATAACTCTTCTTACATTTTTGTTTTCAAAATATTTTCAACTATATATGAAAAAAATATTTAATTATAGGTAAATTTTTTTAAATTTAATAATGAGTTGATTATCCTGGTGTGGCTTTGATATAAAATATTCAATATTTTCATTCACAAATTAACAAAAGAAACAGAGGGCTACTGTGGTGAACTTGACTCTGATTTTGTCTCGGCCCAGATGAGGAGCTACAGCATAACAAGGTTAACCCTTAGGCTCAGCACGCAGCCTTCAGTCAGGCAGAGGTACTGGCTTGCTCACCTCGTGATTTTTCATTAGGGTATTAGTCAGCGAGACTAAATATGTTATTCACATACCATGACCTTTCCTATGGAAAGTAAGGACATATAATAAAAGTTTCTGCAAACATTACATTGGAGACAAACAGTGAGCAAGCAAAAGACACCCGCTCAACCCAGACTGCGCATTTTGAGATGAGGCTCAGCTCAGCTGCCTCACCTCACACGTCTCCTCTCTATTTGAAAAGGAAATATGTAATTTGGGAGATTTTAATTATGAAAAATTAATGAAATGATTGGAATTATACAATAATTACATTTATGTCTTTTTTGTGCTGGTAACGACTGACATTACAATGAGGAATGATCAACGGATCCCGAGAGAATGCAGGTTGTCCAAAGTGACAACCTACCTCGGTTTGTGCATACACCAGGGGAAGGCTAAATGGGGGAGGAAACAAGCAGATGCAAGCTTGCACTACGAAAGCAGGTCAGACAAGGAGGAAACTTAGCAAGGTTGAGCACTACAGTGCTATTTATTCCATCGTTGCATCTGGTAAAAGAGTAGGGAGTCAGCTTTCCCAGCAGGATGTGCATCACCTCCAACATAGTCCTCACTTGCAGCATTGCAAGGAAACACCAAGCAGAGAACCCACAAGAAGAAGAAAATCAGATAAGCAAGATCTCAGATCCCAAGTTAAGGGGCCGAAAGTCTTTTTGGAGAAGCTTTCACACAAGCCTGCAAACCATCCTTCAGAGCTTATTAAGAGTCAGCCCTACCGTCAAACTGAACATGTTCGTTCATATCCTCTACGAGGGAGGAATAGAAATGTTTGGAGAGAAACTCCAAAGGAGGACTATTCCTGAGCAGGAGGCAGGAAAAATTGGCTTGAGGAGTCTGTGGAACTAGATTAAAGCAAGGCTAGCACACATGAGGTGAGCTGAAAGAATCAGTAAACGCAGAAGCCAGAGAGAATGAACCAGGGCAAGCTTTCTCCACCAACAAATCAGTGCATGCCCAAAGCCTCCTGGAGGAGAACAAGTCAGGGAAATTAAATGTCTCTGAGCAAAAGCTGGAGGATTACATTAGGAGCCAGCTCTGTGTCAGCCGAAAGGTTGAGCCCTCTCAAATTACCACGGCATTTACCTTGACCACCTAAACTACCCTTCCCATTTGACACCTGGCCCGCCAATGCTTTGAAGTCAAGCAGGATGTAGAGTACGCAAGAGCTGCCTCAGCACCTGGGCCAAATGGCAGAGCCTACAGAGTATATAAGAAATGCCCAAGGTTGCTGAAACTATTGTCAAAGCTGATGAGGGTGGCCTGGAAAACGCATGCAACCCCATCAGAATGGAACAGAACAGTCACCATCTTCATGCCAAAAGAGAAGGACTCCCACAATATCAGTCAGTTCTGATGCATCACCCTGCTGCATGTAGAGCAGAAGATCTTCTCATCAATGATGGCACAACGCATGACCATCTACCTCCTTGTAAATAACTATATTGACATCAATTTCTAAAAGGCAGGATTCCCAGGTTTTCGTGGCTGCATGGATCATTGGGCTTCGACCTGGGAAAAAATCCTGAAAGTCAAGCGAAGCAAGTCAGATCCCTACATGGTCTAGTTGGATCTTGCATCTTCCACATTCCATCATGCAGGCTGGAGGTAAACTCAACTCAAGGTAACCTTGTCTTATCCACAATTCAACACAGTTGAACAGTAACATTTTGCCGCTGCCTATTTCTGCCGACTCCTATAACAGGCTACAAGAAAATTTGATCATACTACACATTTTATGTGTAAAAGGTGGCCGACAACCGCCACCGTATCGTGGTGGAGGGGTTTGAGTACCCTAGTGATCCTAGGAGTTGCTTCAGGTGAGAGGCAGAGGGCTGTTGTGGGCTTACTTATAGCTCCCCAGCTCTCTGCCCATGTATTGGAGTTTACCCCAGTGGATGAAAGAGTTGCTTCCCTGCGCCTTCGGGTTGGGGAACAGGTCCGGACGGTTGTGTGTGCTTATGCGCCAAACAATAGTTCAGAGTACCCATCCTTTCTGGAGTCCTTGGAATGAGTGCTGGAAAGCGCCACAGCTGGGGACTCAGTTGTCCTACTGGGAGACTTCAATGCACACGTGGGCAATGACAGCGAGACCTGGAGTGGCGTAATTGGGAGGAACGGCCTGCCTGATCTGAACCCAAGTGGTGTTCAGTTATTTACGTCTGTGCAATTCACAGTTTGTAAATAACGAACACCATGTTAAGACATAAGGGTTTCCACCAGTGCACTTGGCACCAGGACACCCTAGGCCACAGATCGATAATCGACTTTGTAATTGTATCAGTTGATCTGCAGCTGCATGTTTTGTAAACTAGGGTAAAGAGAGGAGCTGAGCTGTCAACCGATCACTACCTGGTGGTGAGTTGGATCAGATGATCTTTAACTCTCACCTCCGGCAGAGCTTCAGCCGCGCCCCCGGGGTGGCGGGGAACATGGAAACTGACTGGACCTGTTCCGTGCTGCCATTGCTGAGGCGGCTGCTGGGAGCTGCGGTTGCAAGGCTGTGGGTGCTAGTCGCGGCGGTAATCCTCGAACCTGCTGGTGGACACCAGAGGTGGGGGATGCCGTCAGGCTAAAAAAGGAGTCCTACAGAGCATGGCTGGCTTGTGGGACTCCTGAAGCAGCTGACAACTACCGGTAGGCCAGGCAGCACGTGGCTGTGGCAGTCACAGAGGCAAAAACCTGATTGTGGGAGAAGCTCGGTGAGACCATGGAAGAAGACTTTCGGTCAGCCCCGAAGAAATTCTGGCAAACCGTCCGGCGTCTCAGGGGGGGAAAGCGGTCATTCGTCCACCCTGTCTACGGGCTGAATGGGGACTTGCTGACCTCAACTGAGAAAGTTATCGGGCGTTGGAAGGAATACTTTGGGGATCTCCTCAATCCCACCAACACGTATTCCCAGGAGGAACCAGAGCTGGATGACTTGGAGGTGGGTCCGCTCATCACTGGGGCTGAAGTCGCTGCGGCTGTTAAACAACTCTGCGGTAGCAGCGCCCCAGTGGTGGATTAGATCCGCCCTGAGTATCTGAAAGCTCTGGATGTTGTGGGGCTGTCATGGCTGACACGTCATGAAGCACTGACCGATATATTGAAATAATTACACAATCTCACTGTGAGCAAGCAGGGCTATCCACTGCGCCAATGTGCCACCTTAACTTTAATTTATCTTTACATAATAGCCTTTTAATATTGATTTAAGTGTGTATATATATTATATTTTCTGTCTTTTTTATGTATATGTGTGTGTATGTGTATGTGTATATGTATATGTATATGTCGGTCGGTCGTCAGTCTGAAAATATTACCTATATATATTTCTTTCTGGTGTGTTAAACATTACCTTTCAAGCTGACCTTACAGGGTATGACTGATGATATTGATATTGTGACTCACCCCTTTGTTGCAAATAACTTCATTCTATAAACAGATAGTGGCACTAATAATAGGATTTTGTTCTTGGGTGGAGGAGCAATAATCCACTTTGTTGTCCACATTACCTGACCTGACTGGCAAATTTTCCCAATCCCCCTAAGTGGTGGAGGGATAGCTGCTTAGGTTTGAAATTTAAAACTTAAAAAAGACACACATCTAACACACACGCACAAACACACACAAGATACAAACGCGTATTCACACACATACATTTTTATATTTTGAAGACTAAAAAAATTAAAGAATAGGTCACTCTGGAGGTGCATCTTAATCTCATTGTCAAATAACATTTAATAATTTGCTCTTCGTTAGATTTAGTATTGCCATTTAATTAGGTTTTTCGGAAACCCAACCAAAAAAAATCTTTACACTCTGCACACCCCAGGTGAAGGTCTTTTTGTGCTTTAAACCATTTCCTAGAAGGAAAATGATCGCCATCACTAGACTGCTGCAGACAATTAGACCCCCCGTTCTTAATGCACTGTTGATGATTCTGGGAAATGGGAACTTCCTCTACCTACTGGAGGGCCTCCTTTGCCTGATTGCAGCTCATCGTTTTGTATAGTGCCCTAAATTGATATTTCTGGTGCCATTTGAATTGATTGGAGCAAGGTCCATCCACTGGCTGCCTGGGAGGCTCAGCGGTATTCCAGCAGTACAGACAGCGTACATCAGACATCAAGTTGCACTCAAGGGACATCTCAGAGGGATTAATACAATAGAAGAACCTTGGAGCTTTCTTTCGTTGTTCATGAATACAAGCATAACACATCTTATATTATGAACCCATGTAATCCATTCTGGGCTAACCCTATACAATGTTGGGCACTACTGGCTGAGTGAATTTTGAATATCTCACTCTGCAGCGTTGGATGTATCAATTTATTTACAATGTATCCACCTCATTCAGCAACAGACCCTTCCCTCACTGTGCCCCTCACTTCATAATGGTCCATAGTTACAAAGTCCAAAATCCTTAAATTACAATATTACCTTGTTATATGGAGTCTCTTAACATAGATGTGTTTGTGCTGTTTCGAATGAAAACCGCTCTAGAAATCGACTGCTGCTGATATCTATGGAGTATTGTTGGTGCGGAAGGTTTCTTTCACATACATGTCAATTCTTTTGGAACATCTGTAAAGTCAATTTATTTTCTGGATTTCAAAGTCCCTATGGAAAATAAATCGATTTCTAACAGATAGAAGCTTAATACTATTGGTAAACATCTACGCCTGTGAGAATCCCAGTGATTTTCAATTGAAATATTATAGAAGAAAATTGGAAGATGTTGACATGTTTCCTTTCCTAAAATGGACATGCCAAGATCGAAAATGTATGCAGTAAATACAAAATCTTTTGTCTTGTGACATACTTGCAGAAATCGACAATAGCAAATCATTTGGTTTGCAAAAAAGGTTTTAATCTTTTCATATCTTGCAGAGTCTTGTTATTTTTTTGTGTTATATCTACAGGGTGGGTCTTGGTTATACTGCCTTTTAATAATGACGAAAATAAATCCAACATTTTGTGATTAAAGTGAACGCATCCACTAGACTTGTACTCTACTATTAATGGCTGTTTAAAGTCCCGATCAGATTAAAAGACTTCTTTTCCTTTGAATGTTCTTTCTCTTGGTTTACTCCACACACATCAAATATGGTAGCATTGTAATTATGTCTGGTTGTTTGCCTTTTGAGAAGAAATTATTTGGATAATGTACTGTGGATATGAATAATTTATTGATACACGTAGAAAAATTGTGACAACAATATGAAACCTATCATAAGTTGAAAGTTATGTTTTAAAAGTTCAGAAGGAATAAGATCCAGCATTTCAAAACACACAGAATAAAACACTTTTAACTGGTTTGGTGATTTGCAAAATGCAGTCATTTGCATTTCAGCATGACATTTCAGCATGACCACTCAGTTCCAACTTTCAGGACAATTAGCTCTTTTCTGTTTCACAGATATTAAAGTATTGAGAGTTCCGACTTCCGAGGTAAACGGAATGCATCATTTGTGATCACTTTCCTCCGGATATGGTTTCAAGGCTATGTTTAACAGCCGCTCGCTATGCAACCAGGTCAGCAGTCGGGGCCTATTGGTGTGCCTAGGGCATGCAGAGGTTCTGTTGGTTGGACGGACGGTCGCACATCCCAGGTACCCAAACCTCTTAATTCCCCCGTACCCACCTCAGCGGTGGGCAGGTCAGTCAGTATCACACCAAACCCCTTCTATGAAAACTCCTATCGGTGGACACTCGTTTTTTGAAGAACGCAGTTAGCTGCAACGATAAATTTGAGTTGCACGACTAAGTGATCATGGACACTTCTTACACACAGTTCAAAACAGTATTTCAATATATCTATCGCAGCTGCCATAATTAGATCGGGAAAGAGGCAGAGAAAGCGACAGATGTAACAATGAAGTTAATTCCTAAATCACTGACATGCCAATTCGCACGTGACTAAAATTACCACACAACCTCTAGATCTTTGTAATTTGAGCTGGAATTTTTACTTTACAAATTAGCAAAAAATAATTAATATCAAAGACGTCCTCTGTAATTATTACAATTTACCACAAGTTCCCACATGATACTAGAACCGTAAACATAGGGCATTAGTCACAGTACATTCTATATCTCTAAAAGTTTTTTTAAGTTATAGTGGTGCTGGGTGCTATGTAAGACACAAGAACAAAAGAGGTAATTTTTGTATGATTTGGTAGACAATGTAAATGTAGACATCTGGTAATTTTTTTACTAAGTCAAATGGCTTTGCACAGATGAAATAAAAAATCTCTACCGCTTGCCCCCGAAAATCTATCTTGTTAAAATCACATTTCTCTAGTTGATCATATTTAACTTACTAGGGTGAGGTTTTATTTTATTAAAACACTGCTTTCCCGACATAACACAAAAAAATATTTCATGGATTTTTTATTTTTTTATTTTGTAGGCACATAACCGTTGCGAGGAAAAGGTGTTTTGATTTCGGGAAAGGTCGGTTGTATAGTTCTGACAGGTGGAGTTTATCTCTGAAAGTTTTCAGGCCCGAATTTGTCAATGCTTTGTCCCATTTAGTTAAATGTGGTGCATCTGAATGTAGTTAAGGAATATGTGTACTTGTCTTGTTTTACTTTGTTTTTTATAAACTAATAAGACCATTCGTTCCATCTTGAAGATGCAAGTATGCTTTAAATATGAGCATCTGTCTCCTGCTGATACAAAATAAAACTAGATTGAACTAAACTTCTATCTAAAAACTCTGTTTATATTAATATTTGTATAATATATACTGTATATGCATAGATTTTTTTTTTTACTGTCACCTTGGGAAAACAAATTACAGTGATGTCAAAAGTCCATTTATCTGAATACTGAATAATGTTTTCATAAATTAAGTTAATTTGAGTCATGTTTTTGTACATCTGATGCTCTTATCCCCTGTCTCTTGTGATTTATATCCTGTAAACTCTGCCTACTCTGCTCTCTTGGCCAGGTATCCCTAAGAAAAATAAGATCTCAATCTCAGGGGTCTTAAATAAAAGGTTATATCAAAATAAAATGGTTTTATTTTATTCTTCTCTGTCAAGCATAGCCCAGCCAGCTTTAGCTTATTGGAGTGGTCTCTAAATACAACTCACCAGTGGATGGTCTGACATGGAAAAATTGGAAAAAGAAAAACACGTCATCAATCATGAAAGCTTAAGTGTAGGAAGGATACAGCACCATGATACCATTCATCTCTTGCTCTTTTATTCTTTGGATCTTTCCTGCCTCTTTCTTACCCTCATGCAGCCCCCCCTCCCTCTATCAATTTCTGTCACACATTGATCCTTCTTTCCATGCTGTTTCTCTTCATTTTATACTCCTCCACTCCATCTATCACTCTCTCACTGCATCCTTTCACTTATGTCTTGATACCATTTTCCCTTCATCGACGTCTCACTCATTTTTACAGCTTCAGGTCCGTCACTGACAGCTTTGTTTACTATTACTATGGAAAACGGAGCTCCTTGGAAGAAAATAAGAGTATTAGAAATACAAAATACATTGACGGGCAAGCATGTTTTTGTCTTCTCCAGGCAAAGACAATCTTTAGGTGACTCTGTAATGGTTGTTCTCTGAGTGAAGGGACTACTTCTCCATTCCACTACGTAGTCATACGTACTGTACCTCAGTCCCAGCTGATCATTATTGTGGTTATTGATTGATGGTAAACCAATCCAGCAGAACTGAACACACCCTTAGCCTATACAAGCATCTAGGTGAACGCTCACTCTGATTTTCAAGTATGGCAACTTTCTCCCTGAGCGATGATATGGTAGAGAGATTGTCCCTCCAATTAGAAAACAATTGGATAGTAATCTACAGTATTCTATTGCATTGAGACTCCACTAAGTGTAAGACACTTCACAAAGAAGCAGTGCGGTCCCAGGACCCCAAATCCAGCACCAGTGACAGATTAACTGTCATTTACATGTTCACATGCAAGATGCTGTCCTGAACATTGCTGGTCCAAAGCCAGCCATCCAAGGGGCCGGACTTAGCAAGCCGACCAGATGCAAGGCCAGCTCTCAATTGCCTTAAGTATTTAGTTTTTTTTTGTAAACAGCCGACTACCATCGGGAATAACCAAGTGCCAGCCTTCCAAATTGAGAGCGGCTGCCACATTAGCCAGTGATTCCTTGTGAATATGGATGGTGCAGACTAGGTGGCTGCTGCACAGCAATCAACCAGTGGTACCCCTCTCAATAGTGCCCATCCACTTTCTTCACTACAGTGAGCCTGTATACCCATTTGTACAGGTACACCTGCTGTTGCATGATTATAGAGGATCATGTCCATGACCCAGTGAAGGAGTCTGCTTACCAAGGTATACCAGCTTGAAATGACAGAAGAGGTACTCTGTACACCCCCGTAGACCACTCACATTCCAGGGAGGTGATGAGCTAAACGAGGCAGACACGTTGAGTGTCTAAGGTTCTAAGGGTACCGCTGGGAGAGTGGAGTACTAGCCATGGTTGCCATGACCTGTGTCTCTGCATGCCCATGAAACTGTGATCGAGAACCGAACAGTCCCAGAGAGTATGTTAGTCATCACATCAGCCGAAATAATGGGTGTCAACATATCCACAAGGGTAGTTGGGATCTTCCCCGTTCACCGTAAGGTTCTGAAAGCCTTCTGTGTGACCCGAGCTAATGACACTATGGTGCCCACAGAGTCTGTAATCATACCCAGAGCTGGGTTATCACACCAGGTACCCACCTGCTTTTGTCGAGGTTGTGGCGAAGGCTGAATTTCTGTAAGCTCCAGACGCAAAGTCATGTGACTGATGCCGATTTACTGAGTGCATATATGCCAGCCCAACTGCTAGTCTCAGTCCAATAAGGTAAATCACAGGAACCAATTGCAACTTTCCCACTACAAATCTCGGGATGTTTATTTTAAAGTCTTTGGTGGTAAACCACTTACCCCTCCAGACTGCCTGTTTCACTCTGCTGCTCTTAACAGTAGTGGACAGTAAATTGGTTAATAGTTAAACCAATGGGGGTTTTGAGGTAGGGGGAGATCGAGAAAACTGAGCCGAGAACCCTTAATCATGGTCAAGGCCACGCATTTTATACAGGAGCTGGATTCATTGTTACAACGTTGAAATACAGCGGCTCCATTCTCCCACTTCCCCCACTCATTACATCCTCTTTCCTTCATCTCTTCCTCTGTGTGTAGTCACTTCTTTTAAAACGGGAGGGTAAGGGGGGGCAGGAGGTCCTGGGCTAAGCTGTTTATTGCCTGCCTGACTTAAAATGCTGGTATTTTTCTCTTGAAGTAGAGAACTCTCGCCTCTATGGCTCTCATGAGTCATAAAAGATTTAAAAAAAACAGCGCAATAACTAACAGCCGTGACAGAAGCCCCATATGTATGAATATGTAGTGGAGTGGAGAAATAGCTCAAATACGATAGCAATAGAGAATTGGGCATGTAGGTCTCTTTAATAGAAAAGAGATGGCACTTACATTCACTGTGGGAAGACGGCAAGCCAGTGTTCTGCTAAAAAACCTCAGGTCCTGCTATTTCTGTGGATGTTATGTCGACGGGTCAACCCCTCAACATAACAACCCACCTAAACCTAACCAAACACACATCTTACAAATATCACTTTACAAAGGCTTTGGCATATTTCAGTCATGTCCTACCTGGCCTCCAAAATTTCTTCAATTTCTCAATCCATTCAAAAATCTGTGGGAGGTACTTCACAAACAAATATGTCCTTTTCCCAAGAGTAACCTCTGGTGACATCGCTTCTAAATCCGTAGATATTTCTACAAGACGCATCATTACCATTGAGTTGGACCATTTTGCTCTGCTATAATGGTAATAACACTTTTTAGGTGATCAAAAAGCAAGTAAATTATTATTTATCATAAAACTGAAGACGAGGCCAACTTTTTTATGTCTAACTGGGTTTCTTTCTGGGAACTCTGCATGAGTGGTCGTCTGTCTTTGTGTCAGCCCTGTGATGAACTCGACGAACTGACGACTCCGCCTGGGTATACCCCACCTCTCGCTCAATGTCAGCTGGGATAAGCTCCGGTCCCCGCGACCCTGAACAGGATAAGTGGTTACTGATATTTAATGAATGCATGAATGTTTCCTGTTAATTTGAAAAATAAAATGTTGACTTGGGGAATATACAGGAAGGACTAATTGTAGCTATATGAAATGGTTTCTTTATAGATTCAATGAAGATTTTTGAAGGAATCATCACTTCCAGTTCAATCGCTTCTATTAGCTATTCTTAATTCTCTTTAAACAGTTATTGAGGTAGGTATTTATTTCAACACCCCTTATTAAAATGGTTTAAGAGTTAACTGTCAGGCTGGTACCACAGTTAGGATCCAAAAACAGGACTTCCAAAACGTCTGGTGAATCAGTCTCTTTACTAGGTAAAGGCAGGCAAACAATAACCAAGGCAGGCAAAATACAACGTTTGGTACACGGGCAGAGGTCAGAACCAGAAATCACGAGGAACACGAGGAATCACTCTGAAGAGGTTGTTACAAGGGAACAACAGAATCTGGCACAGGTGGAGAGAGGAGCACAGATTAAATACACTAGGAGGCCGGGATTAACAAGACGCAGGTTATGACAATCAGACAGAACAATCAGAGTGAAGGAGCAACAGTAAACAACGTGAAAACTAAACAACTAATTAAAAAGTATGACGGTTAACAAAGTTGTCCATCGACTGCATCTTATTTACATTATATAAAGATGCAACTTTTACATAATAATTAATCTATTTAGTGTTTTGGAAGATTATTCTGTAAAGCACTCAACTGAACATAAAGAACTCAAGAACACAACTGTACACCGAACAACTGTAACGGAACATATATTGTAATTACAATATAAGACAAGCACAAAGCCTTATCACAAGTGAATGTAATTCACTCTCTCAAAATAATTGCACAAAGTGAATCATATTGATTCTCAAGAAAAGAAAGAGGGGTTTTGATTGGCCATCATATTTAGACATACAACATTGTTTATTATTCTAAAGATATGTCACTACAATATTTTCCTTTAGAAAAGGATGTAGTTTGACTAATTATCTCTGTCTGTCAGTGGCTGTATGGGTTATGATAAACCTTATGCTCCTAAGTTCAAAGTAAAACCAGAAAAACAAAGTCTATGAACTCAAAAAGATAAGAACTTAAACGATCAATCTGTTAATACACATATGTATATACCTATACCTATACTCATGCTTCATATAGTTTTTTTCTGTCTGGTGCCTTTTATGTTTTAAAAATCTCTTTAAAATATTCTTCTTAAATGAATATCTGTACCGTCGTTGATACATTTTTGATCAACAGCTTTTTTCTTTATCAACATAGAAAATTTGGAAAAAAGTTATATGAGCTCTGCTATACTTGTCAGTGGCATGAAACTCATTCTAGTTATGTTTATGTTGGTCCATGTACAGATTGTAAAGCAGGTCCATCTGCAGCTTAAAAGAAAGAATAACTGTAAAAAGACGACTGTAGTTTTTCAGCTGCAAAACAATTTAATCTCATTTTTCATGTGATAGGGTAAGTATAAAGGAAGTGTAGGGAGAGGAAAATGGCTCAAGGACAAAAGCATGATGCATGCTCTTCAGTGTGATGACTGCAGATAGGACCTATCTCCTGGATATCTTTTATTGCTTTTATATATGCTCTTGTCCTTGGGTTTTTCATGAATTGGAATTTGTTTGCTTGAAGTACATTTCTTCCTTATACACATAAAAAGTATGCCCATTAAAATGGCTGGTAATTTAAGCCACTAAAGAATTTTCAAACCAAGGATGCCAGTAGGTTAGTAGCAAAATGACTCACTCTCAGTCTTTATTTCTAAATAATTTTTTTTTACATTTTCTTGTTTGCATTGCATCAATAATTCAAAATGATGTATTGTTAGAAATCATAAATTAAAGATTTAAAAACAAATTCCGATGTATGTTTTATTCATTTAACACTTACGTTATTGTACAGAGAATAGTCAGGAGTCCTGGCACATATGCACCTGATGCTCCTGCCACATATCAATAATAATAGTACAAGCTTATTTGCATTAAATACAAAAATGACACTGAAAGGAGAGTGAGCGAAACGGAGCTCATCTGTCATCAGTTGTTAGTTCATGTAAACAATATATATAGACAGATGGATGTATGTACATTTATATGTTATCATTTTCACATTAAATTGCTGGTGTGTAGCATTGCTAATGGGGCATAAACAGCAAAACCAGTTTAAAAATATATTTTTTGAAAACGGTGAACATAATAGGGTACAAACATATAAATTTGTGATCAAGTATTATCCTCTAATCATCCAAAAAATTGTATTCAAAATTATTTTCTTTTCTCTTTTCATAATAAACCCCTGACACTGATGACTTATTTCCACTTTTGAGTTCATGACAGTTCAGAAAAATTATTGTTTTATGAGAGTGACAATTGTATTGCGTTGCATGCATATTTGCATATTTATTGCGTGTTTGTTTATGTTTTAGCGATCAGTATATGTGTGACGGGCAAAAGCTGTCATTTTGTTCTTATGTTATCATTATGCACTATTAGCTTATTCAAAACCCGCACGGTTTTAAACTAACACCAAAAGTTTTAACATTCATCATTTACCACTGGTTACCTGTCAGTTCTAAAAGTGATTTGAAGATTTCATGGTTTTGCTGTGTTGAAAAACTGGCCCAAAGCTCTTCTTGCTGTTCCAGAGTCATGGCTCATGACCAACGGTGACCAGAAATTTACAGTGAAAGCCCCCTATCTCTGGAACTCCCAGCGCAGGGATTGCATTTAAATCACAACTAAAAAGATATCTTTGATTTGAATGGATGATATGCAGCAGATGATAGAACTGTAATTACAACTAGACTTTGACCTGTAACCAAACATATACTTGGATGTGCAAAGATGACTGGATGATCTGTGTCATTAATCCACGCCAGCTACTGATCTATGTGCACGAGTCAGTATCAGACCTTGTTGAATCAACATACAGAGCAAAATGACGGGCCGGTTGTTCAGCAGGTGATAAAGGGCAGACATTAAACTCAGTTGAGCAAAGAGAATGAATAAGTAAGGTGAAGCTCATGCCACTCGCATTACAGGGGAGAGCATTAATGGCAAGGAAACCATGGGGTGCTGTCACATTCTCCCTGACAGGGAGCATGGGGTGCTCTAATGATTTGTCACCACTGTCAGCTGCAAACAACAAGAAAAGCTCTCCAAGGACTGTGCAGAATCGAGTTTTGTCATTTACTCCCTCTAAGACAGCTTGACAAATGGAACCTGAGTGAGTGGATAAATCCTGGGTCCCTAAATCTGTAGCTTTAACCTGTTGTGCCCAGCTTCTATGTCCACTTCAAATGGTTTCCATAAATAACCACTCAAGTATATAATGAATAAAAGATATCTTCACAGTCGAGAGGTTGGCTGAGAGTTTTCTTCATCATAGGTTGTGGGTGTATAGAATCATAATATGTATCTCATATGCTTTCAATTAACACTTGTCAGTAGGTGTAATCTGACTTGGCAACTGATAAGTGAGTTTCCCATGACAAGAACAGAATCCACCTTCTATGTTAGACCAGACTATCTGCTTCAGGATCCGTGAAAAAAACAAAAAAAGCTAATCACATGGCAAAATATCCATCCAAATAGACACATAATTGCAAGCCTTCCTTCTATTCTTGAAATTAGGGCTCTGAAAATTGTACATGCTTGTTTTGACATCAACTTAATTTACATCAGCATCAGCCTCTGCACTAGCTGATCAGTTTAAGTGTGTCGTGTGTTTCACTCCTGCAGAAATGAATTCTTCCCACACATATTACAGCACATTTATTAGCGAGCTTAGGTTATTCCCCGCTAGCTGATAAGAACAATTTCTCTCTCGGGTATTAATGACAAATGCAGAGTCTTTCATATTATGGTTCTACATAGGTTATCACATCTTGGCCTATGAGATACTGATGAGGGGCAAGTAACCGCATCCATGAAATTAAATTCTTAGAGTCACTACTGCAGAAATGCATTGTGGTAAGCAAATCTTGTGATTATTTAAGGGCATCTGTTTATTAGCCAGTATGTGGTTTAATCATGTTCAATATTCAACAGCAGCATCGTTTTATACATTGTCCTTATAGGAGGTGAAGTAGAAGACAATAAGCACAAATGATCAGTGTACACAAAGTTCCGTGAACATTAAGTAGGAAGAAGGCAGGAAAGAATGAGAAGAGGAGGAACGATAGGAACGATAATAATGAAGATCCACTCAGCAGTGGAACACCGTCAACACAATTTTGCTCTCCTTGAAAGATATTTGGGGACAAAAATCTATCTTAACAAAAACTTAATTTTCCGCTTTAAAACCAAGAACGAAAGATGCTATGATGATATAAATGTATCAATACGTAAAATTAGAATTTGCTGATAAAAATACAAAATAATAACAGTGTATTATTTCAACCAAATAGAACAGGTTCCTTGTCAAGTGTTTCCATAAATTATCTTTCAAAATATATAATATATTTGTGGATATGATCATATTATTGGCTATTGTTATTGGCTTTTGTACCGTTGATCAAAGAACACCTTTGAACTTGTTAGGTGGTGAGAGGTGACAACTGCCATTGTGAATTGAAGCATATACGTTTGGCTTTTTTTTTTTTTTTTTACCAGCTAGATCCATACTCATAAAAATAGCATGTTTAGTAAACCAACTAATATTTATGGACAACTTAATAATATTAGAGGGAATATTGCCAAGTAATTCAACTTTTCGATTCAATATCTATTGAGTGGAGTTAAGAGACACTATTTAGCTAAATAAATAGTTAAATCAAATAAGTAAAAATTAGTATGCATCATGCAAAACCTATAAAGTGGCGTTTTCTCACTTTCACAACTGTCATATTTGGTTGGGTTACAACAGTTTAATTTGACAAATTTTCTCAGTTAATTTGATTTTCATAAGATGTGAAAAGCAAGCAGACTAACAAAACAATTCCACATAATAATTTCAGCTTCTGACCTTGGATGCACCTTTTTAATTTTTTATTTATTTGATCAATTGAAGTTTGGATTGTAGACCATAATAATTAGGAAATATTATTTGGTATCTATTATAAAACATCCTCCTAAGTGAAAATGTGATTTTCCCTGATAATGTTAAAATTGTTGTGGTTGTGTCCTCCTCCCTGCGATATGCGATGTCATATGTCAATTCATGTTAACTTAGAAGTGTAAGACAGCAATTTCACAGTAATAAGCCCAGAATCATTACTGCAAAAGATTCCTCCTTTTTCTCCTGTCTCTATCTGTTAATCATTATTCATGACATGCAAAAATGACTCCTATTAAAGTGATTTAACGATTTTTGGAAAGTTGAGGAAAAAAAATTACATTTGTCCTTGGATACAACTGAAAAAATACGAAAAAAGATTTTGTAGATCTGATTTTTAAGGAAATCAATTGTCAAAGATATAATATTTTAAGAAAATACATCACAACCGCATCTGTAAACCTATGTGTCTATCAACAATGAAGAAGAAAACTACCCTTCGGTTGAACACAGTTGCAAACCACTACTCTGTACTTTCCATGTCTATTTCCTCACAAAGTCATGATTAATATAGATAGATAGATAGATAGATAGATAGATAGATAGATAGATAGATAGATAGATAGATAGATAGATAGATAGATAGATAGATAGATAGATAGATAGATAGATAGATAGATAGATAGATAGATAGATAGATAGATAGACAGACAGATCTCGATATCGATCGATAGATATCTATCTAGATATCGATATCGATCGATGGATATCTATCTAGATAGATAGATATCGATAGATATCTATCGATATCGATATATAGATCTATATAGATATAGATCTATATCTATATAGATCTATATAGTTATAGATATAGATATAGATCTATATCTATATAGATCTATATAGTTATAGATATAGATATAGATCTATATCTATATAGATCTATATAGTTATAGATATAGATATAGATCTATATCTATATAGATCTATATAGTTATAGATATAGATATAGATCTATATATATATATATATATATTAGATCACAGCAGTTGAGGATAATGAAGTAATGAATGAAACTGTAAGCAATATAAATAAATAACTGATATTATTTTTATAGCCACTCTTCAAACCAAGCACACAACAGTTTAAAGTAATGCTGACTCAGAAGGCAAAGTAGTCTTAAATTTGGATAATTATATAATGGCACGTAAAAACATGCATTGACAAGAACTGTATTTTGTTTATTGTGTATTGGTTAGTGTACAGTAGTCAATGCAAAGTCCTCTCAGATAATTATAAAAAAAATAAACACAATTCACTGTATTAATCTTGATGACATCAGTCATAAACAATCATAAAGATGAAATGGTTATGCTGGTCTGGTATCGGTCTCCAAATCAAATTTTGTCTCTCTCGTTTGATAGCTAATCAACTCTTGTTTCAACATTCCACACTAGTATGAAACAATTCTCACTGACATCAACCTCACATGTCATAGCTGTCTTCAGGAGAAAGTGCAGAAATCTGAGTTATTCAAAGGCAGGTCAAGTAAATGGTCAAGATTCCCGCAAGGCAGTGGCTGATGACAACAACCAGTTGACAGATGGAGACGGACCCAATAACTTAGCCAAGACTGATGTGACAGGGACTGTCATTAAGGCACTGTCCAGCTGTCATGCAGATAGACGGACGGAAGCAGACAGAAGAGACAAAAAGACAAAGGCTGTGATGGATGGCGTGGATGACAGACGGACTGAGACATGAAGCAGCTATTGGCAAATTATAAATTAAACTTGATTTATAGTGGTAGTGACTGACCACAGAATAAGATATCTGTTGCTATCATTATACAATGAATTCTTCTTAGTATGAATTGTTTGATATTATTCTAATGTGTCTGATTGTGTTTATCTCGACAATTAAATGATTCCATTAATTAATGAAAATAAAATAGCCAATCAAATGTATGTTTTCATTTGCCCCCTTTTTTTTAAATTTTCGAACGTCATATCTGACAATAGGCAGAGCACATGATTACAGAGTGAATTTTTTTAGTCCTGTATATTTATTTTCTGTGTATTATTTAATTTCTCTTTTCTATTTGGCATTAGTGCGACCTAATAAGTATAAAACCTAAACATCATTTTTTGCACAGGAGATTATTTTTTAGTATAATGTGATGAACTACTATTGGGATACGTTGGTGATTCTACTGCGGAACACAAGAATGATATGTGAGTGCATTATCTTAGAACTGTTTATTCCAATGCAAAAAAAAAAGAACTGACAAAAGCACGAAAAACTGACTTGTGATCAACATATGCCATTATCACTTTTGTTTTATCCATATCATCCTGATCCTACAAGAACCTTGTAATTAACTGGCTGGCATCACCTGTTTACACAGAATCACACTTTTCCCCTCTGTGTTTGTGGTGAGTACATGCACCAAATGTTATAATTTACTCCATGATCCTATGATTCACATCCCCTGCAGTAATATATTATTTCAGGAACAAAACACACAGTGTTTTCATTCATTACGTTTTCATTACTACATATCTAGATCATACTTAGCCTGCAACACTGTTCGAGGTGTAGTTTAATAGTGCTGGGGCTTAAACCAGAGTGTAAGTTTGATGCACTCTTATATAGTGGTAGTACTCAGTGTAAGGGCACATGATTACTGGGCTGGACCACTTCTATCTGGATTAACAGGTGAGTCGGATTATTAATGAGATTATGATATGAATTTAAAGGAATAACACTGGGATATGACTTGTTGTGAAGTAATATTATAAGTTGAATCAGATACTGCGGATTTGAGTTGTTTTGAATTAAACAATGCATTAAGTAGACATGTTGCCCTGAAACTAATAAGTGCCTTGGATGTCAGACAAAATTGCCGATATGTTAAGACTACAGGTCCACATTAATCAGTTATGTATGAGATGCATGGAGGGAAAATATGTTATGTCTGCATATGAAACTGCAGAGTTTCAGTGAATGGGGATACAGCCTGCTACACAACAAATTAGACCTATTCTGTTGTCAGGGACAGAAAATGTATACGCTTCGAAAAGTTCCTGGGTTGTGATACAAGCAATACCCATTAATGAACTTCTCAAATTAAATGTTATTTCCACAGTATTGGGGGAATAATGGGGGAAAAAGCTCCTCATAGAGAGTTAAATATGAACTATTAGAATAAAATATAATATATACGAGACAGATCTCCTTGAGTTGATTCATATGCCACAAATGTGGACTTAATAGGATCAATCGTTCAGAGATCATAGCCCAAAAAAAATTTGGACACAAAGTAATCCCTATTGTCAGGAATAATTTGGTGCAGATGAATCACGTTGGGAAGATCCGTTTATTATATTTTATATTAATAGTTCACATTTCACTCGCTATTTGGAACTTTTTTACAAAAAGTACTTGAGACATAACATTTAGTTTGATTAGTTCAACAAGGACAATTGCTTCTACGTACATCGCAGGTGTTTGGGGACTTTTCGGGGATATACACTTGCTAGCGGTGTCGAAATCATAGGTATAGTTACAAAATATATCTTGTCCAGTCAATGTCCGAAACAAGTTAGTTTCTTGTGAAAAAGCTCCCCATAGTGGTTAAAATATGAACTTTGAGTGTTATATATATGTGTTATATATATGTATATACATATATATATATATATATATATATATATATATATATATATATATATATACATATATATATATATATATATATATATATATATATATATATATATATATATATATATATATACATATATATATATATATATATATTATATATATATATATATGTTTTTTAATTCTTTTCTCTCTCACATTTACATTCGGTATTTCACATGTTTCATATAATAGTTATACTCCAGTAATATAGAAAAAGATAGAAATAAGATCACCAGAGTTGCTGGGCTATGCAAGTAGGGTTAGAAAGTAGCAACAGGTATTGAGAAGTAGTGAGGAAGTAGTTGCAGTGTTTTTTTTATTTTTAATATTATTTTTTTATCTTGTTCCTGCTTCCTTGAGAAGACTCACGCCACCTTTCTTTAGTGGCCAGAGCAGCCTAAGTTTATCTAATTTTGTTGTATTTTTATTATTTTATTTTTTCTCTTTGATATGAGAACCAAGTTATGGGGGGGACATAAAAACCGATGGGGGCACAGCAGCACCAAGGGTTTGGTATGGGATTACAACAGATTAACTGTTAACCGGCCACACACGCGATACACACTGATATTTATTCTACTAAAGATGATAAACTGGCTACTTATTGCTAATGCAAGACTAAATTAATATCAATTCTAAAGGAGAAAAAGGTCTCACATTCTGTAGTTGGAACATACGTGGATTAAACAATCCAGTAAAAAGAGGAAAGATCCTAGCTCACTTAAAATCAAAGGCTTCTGACATCATATTTTTACAGGAGACACATCTGAAAAGCATCTCACAAGGCAGATTGCGAACAAAGTGGATAAGTGATATATACCGCTCTAATTTTCAAATAAAGCAAGAGGTAAGGCCATCCTGATAAGAAAGAGTCTACCCTTCCTTCAGAAAAAGATCATGGCAGATAAGGAGCGTCAATATATAATAGTGATTGGGGAGATTTACGATGTCTAACTCACCCTTAATAATATATATGCCCCAAATACTGACAATCCCTTGTTTTTCTAAAAACTTTTTGCACTGATTTGGATAACTTTCAAACAACTTTGATAATTGGGGGAGACTTTCATTAAGTTTTGGATACGTACCATGATAGATAGTCCAATAGGAGAGCAGCAAGGAATGTCTCCAGTGAATATCTGAATAAATTTATCAATAACAAAAATCAATAACAAAAACTTGCTCCTTTCACAACTAACACTAAATACCATAGCATTGTGATTTCGGCTCACAGCCCTGTAACATTTTCACTACGCCTTGAACATATAAGCAATTTGCATAACCCCTCGAGATTTTTTTATATTTTAAAATTAATAACATCCCAGGGACCTCTCTATCAATCATTTGGGAAGCCTTCAAGGCATATCTAAGAGGATGTATTATATCTTTTGAAGCTCCGAGAAGAAAAGAAAACAAGGCTAAGTTGGTTGATTAAACGAACAAATTAAATCATTGGACATGGAAAATTCCCAATCGCCTTCTGCTGCCTTATGCAACAAAATAGCAACGCTGAAGTATAAATGTAATACGATAATACCCTTATGAATTAATAAAGTATTCCTCTATACAAAACAAAAACATTTTGAATTTGGTGTCAAACCACAAAAACTCTTAGCTAGACAGCTTAGAAAACTGGAAAATGAAAGGACAAAAGACAAGATAAAAAGCAATTATACTACAATATTAACCAAACCCAAGGATATAAATGAAACATTTCTTGAATTTAGCACTAACTTGTATACTTCAAAGCACATAGCAGAAAAAACAACAGTGAACTCATTTTTGAATGAATGCAAATTACCAAAACTAAGCAGGGAGGACTGTGAAACTCTGAATACTGCACTTACTATTGAAGAGGTTCAGAACGCAATTACATTGCTGAAAAATAATAAGAAACCCGGCCCGAAGAATATATAAAATATTCAGTGGTAAGCTCTTGCCCTACATTCTGAGATTGAATGAACAATCCCAGGTAAATGGTAATCTACAACCAACTTATATTATACGTGTTTATTATTACAGTTATCAGTAAAAAAGAAAGGACCCACAAGATGTAATTGCATGCATCTCACTAATTAACGTTGATGGGATAATATTTGCAAAAACACTTGCAAAGAGATTGGGTCTTCCACTGGAAAAAATAGTCCATATGGACCAGACAGGTCTTATACCAAATAGAAACTCGACCTTCAATCTAAAGTGACTTTTAAATATTATGCACACGAAAAGAGGAGGACTTATTGACCTTGAATGGCAGTACTTATTCAAAGTTCTCAATAGGTTTAACCTTGGTGATAAGTTCCTTTCACTTGTCAAGCTTCTTTACAAAGGTCCAACGGCTCAGATCCTCACTAACCGTACAATATCTTCTCCATTTAACTTGTATGGAAGGACAAGACAGAGATGCCCACTATATCAACTGATTTTTGCATTGGCGCTGGAACCCCTAGCTCAAAGCGTTAGGCTTGAACCAAAGATACATGGATATACAAAGAAAGAAAATACAAATGAAATATCATTATATGTGGACGATATCCTCCTATATATAACACAGCCACAAACTACCATTCAAACTCTACTCAATAACATTAATGTATTTGGCGCCTTCTCAGTCTACAAAATTATTTGGACCAAAAGCGTCCTAATGCCAGTGCATATCAATACCAATAGGTCACTACAATTGAATACCTTCCCATTTAGGATCTCTCTAGAAGACACTATATAATAATAACCCCCTTATACACGGCTTGATTCAGACCTGGAAACAGATCCAAAACTCAATTTTAACCTCCAATCACTGTCCCTTGCGCTGCCCATTGCCGGGAACCCAACCTTTGATCCCTCATACCTTGAGGGCAAGCATTCTCTAAGTGGAGTGGAGCAGGTATTCCCTGTATTGGAGATCAATATGCCAAAGGTGTCCTCATGTCCTTCGCTTAGTTACAAAAAAAATACAAAATAGGGAAATAATCACTTTTTCCGTTACCTACAAATAAGTACTACATACAAAATCATTTAAAAGGTTTTGAAAGTCAAACACAATCCATAATAGATAACTGTTTGATACAACCACTTGGCAAGAGTAGGTTGGTATCTCATATATGCAATAACCTACTGTCATCGACTTCTCCCCCCTCAAAAGCATATAAGTCTAAATGGGAGGAAGAACTGGGCATATGAATCCCAGATGACTTTTGGGGAAAGAGTCTAGAGCGAATCCATACCTGTTCAAAGAATGCACGGAACTGTCTCATCCAATTCAAAATAATTCACAGGCTACACTACTCTAACGAGAGGCTGCATGACATATACCTTGAAGTGTCACCTATGTGTGACAAATGACACGTCTCGGTTGCCACCCTCCTATATAGTTTTGTCTTGTTCCCCAAGATCCAACTTTTCAACAGGATGTCAGAGGTCATGAATGTATTGATCAAACCAGATCCTACCCTAATTATTTTAGGTATATCAGAGAGATCTAAGATTATAAACAAAGCGGAACAACGCTTTCTTTCATACTGGCTCATAACGGCAAAAAGATTAATCCTTATGTTTTGGAAAGGCACTGCTTATAAAATGTGATTGGATGATTTAACGAACACAATTCACTTGGAAAGGATTCGATATGCTTTGAAGGATTGACTTACACAGTTTGATGAGATCTGGAAGCCCCTGATTTTATATCTTGCAACCATGGATCCTGTATAACAAGTTGTACCTTAGCACAGAGTACATTATAATTGAGACGCTCCAGAGTGACTGGTCACAGTTGTTAGGGGGCAGTAGTTGGAATGGGAATGGGGGAATATGTCAAGGGGGTTGCTGCTACTAGGGGTTGGGATTGTTTATTACATTGTCCTTGTTTACTTTACATTTGTATATACATATCTGATACAGTTTTGTGCCAAGTACAATAATGTTGATGAACATAATTTTGTGCCCAACTGTTAGAAGGTGAAAAAAGAAAAATGAGCTTGGAATAAAATGTGCATTTGTATAAAAGTGATGACAAAGTGCTCGATAAAATAAATTGAAAACAAATATATATATGATATATCGAAGATAGATCTCCTCGGGTCGAATCATATACACAAAATTTATACTAAATACGATACGATAAACTTTTTGTCAGTTTGGACTCTGAAATTCATTTTTCATTCTTGGATAATTTTGTTTAAGACATTCACGTATAGGCTAAAGAGACAATGGGCCAATGTTTAAGACAATATGTTTGCAAAACAATATTCATAAACGCTTCTCTAAGTGAGTAAATATGAAATATTACAATAAAACAGAACATATGCAAGATATTTTTATATATTATTATTTATATTATTATTTAAGTTGACTCATAATAAAGATCCCTTTAGTCTCAGGAATATGCAACTGTACTTTCCCAAAATCAAGAAAGCCCTTGTTTTTACTAAGGTCTACTAAGTTATACAATTTCTAGATGATAATGGAAATATTTTTTTTATTATGCCCAAAAGACAAGAAAAAAAACTTAAGCTCCCCCTTGTCAGTAAAATATGAACAATTATAGTAAAATATGATATAAAAAATAGATCTCCTCGAGTTGATTCAGATGAACCTAAGGTGAACTAATTTGTCGTAACATAGCTCCCTCTTATGATTAAAAAGTCAACTATTAGAGTAAAACACAACTAGATCTCTTCAAGTCGATTCATATGCACCAAACTTGTACCTAATCGGACCAATGGTTGGGAATCATTGCCCAAAACCTTTTGGAGATAAAACTCCCCCTATTGTTGGAAATACATGACTAACCTTCCCTTGCACCAAGGTCTATTTGGGTGAAAAATTTGAAAATGATCCATGAAAACGTTTTTAGATTATCGCGTTGACCTGAAAGATTTGCGGCTGATCCGGCGATGATTTCATAATATCCATAATATCTCAGCCTTTTCGGGGATATGATGGAAAAATTAAAAAAAATCGAGCCAATATCAGGCTAGATTACTGTTTAGTTGGTAACATCCAGGACATTCAAACGCACAAACACAAACCGGTAAATTCAGCTCGGTTAGAGAGTCATGTAATTACTCTTACTCCTACAGACCATTACAACATTTTATTTACCTGTGCATAATGACTACAGAACATGTTTTCTTTGTCTCTAATTGTACACGGCAGGTGCTCCTCCCACCAGAATGAAAAAATGCATTTCCCATATTTTCTCAAAGAAGTTTTTGCACGCATATACACCCTGATGTATTCACTACGCTCTAAATAGTTTACAGCTGGTATGAAAATTTGTGGCCAGATATTAATAAAGACCACATTACCGCAGTACATTCATCCTGCTATTAACTGCCAATAAAATTCAATTCGAAATCCTGTTAATTAATTTGAGTCACTACACAACCTCCCCCCCAGTTTAATTTCTTTTCCCTACTGTAATTGCAAGACAAAAGGTGATTGTTGTGCCACTGCTGTTATTGCTCCAGTCCCATGGAACTATCTTCCTCAGTCAGTTAGAAGAGGCAAAATAGGGAACTTTCTTAAAGTCCCTTCCAAACACCCAAACAATGTGAAGTGTATATGTGCCTGCATGAGTGCATGCGTGGCTGTGTTCATATAAATCTCAATGTGTGACTGTGTATTTGCACAGATTCTATGGTCCTGCTGATTGAAAACAGTCCACCTGCAACTTGAAATGTCCTCACTTCTTTATGCACATATTTCTATAAGTCCATTTTCTTATGAGGGTGCATATTGTAAATTATATGTTGTACTTGTATTTTTTCAACATCACTTTAAAGCATTGCAGCTATACAAGTTGAACTACTCAGTGAAATGGGCAGTAGTGGTATAGCTCCTTTTTAGTCTGCTTGACTAGAAAGTTGCTATACCACTTTCTAGTCAAAGGAACGTGTCCTTTAGAACACATTCATCCATTCACACACATTCAGAGGCTACCATGCCAGCTGCTCATCCGGTGGTAACTTGAATTGGCAACGATTCACATGAATTAAATGGAAGAACAATCTGGAACAACATGCAGCTCAATATCTTACTCAGGGACTATTTGACATGACTCCTGAGCCACAGTCCCAAAGATTAATTACATTATGATCAGACAATTAATTAGTTTATTCATCAATTGTTATTTTTTTTGAAAAAAGGGATATCTAGTTTGACTTCATGGCAGCAACAACTCAGAAGCTAAACCAAAAAAAAAATAGTTTTGATCAGATATATTGTCTGCAGTTATAGCCGTCAGTCCACAAGGTGTCGTCAATATCTCTGAGATGTATTTCATTTTCCTTTTTTAGTTGAACCTAAGACTTAGAATTAACACTGCTGCTTGCTGCGTTTTAGCTAAAATTATTTAGAATAAATAGAATTTTTTTTTTAAATCTTTTTTATTGATGCTTTTATCTGCTTTCACCTTGTAGCACTTTGAGATTTGAAATAGATGTTACCATTATTATTGTTTTTACTCTTTATATTGAGCATATATTGGACCCCCATCTCACACAATAACGAATATGAAGCTTCCCCTTAATGAAATGAAATGGACTTTTTAGGGTCTGGGCTTGCTGGAGCGCATGAAACACAAAACACTGCACAGCTCGTTCCAGTTAACGGTCCAGGGTAGGAACTGAAGAACAAACATGTATTAAAATATTGTTAAATGTAAAAAATGTTTGAAGTGAAACTTCACCAGTAATATACACAGATCAGTCATAACACTGTGTTGAAGGCACTAGTATGCTTGAGTGGTTCACAAAAACCATGTAAAGTATTCTGCTTGTGGTGACTACATGTGGTGAATAAATTGAGGAACCCCTAGAAACACCTCAAAACATTTACATTTGCCCATTTGTCCTGCTTCCAAAAAAAAATTTTGAGGACTAAATTTACCCTGGCTGCCTGTCCCACCTTGGTGCAATTGTAAGAAGATAACCAATTCTAATTTTAAGCTACCTGCCAGTAGTTACAATTTTTCTAGCCATTGGGCACAGTACAGTTGCACCTATAAGTACACCTGCGATACTTAAGAGTGGCTGCTCAGTGTAATATAAACGGATAAACACAGCTTCAGTTCTGCTCATAGTTGCAATGAAGTATTCAGTTTTTGCCCTTTCCATTGTTTTGAAAACAAAATGTCAATCTGTCACTCACGTAAACGAATAACGACAGTGAGTGTAAGACATGATATGGGTGGCGACATTGATGTCTGCCATGAGCAACAAAAGAAATACACTGGCCATACACTGAAAGCGTCATCAAACACACATTTAAGAAAAATCAAGTCAACAGCCATCAACATATCTATATTTTCTTAATTTATTTATAGATCTACTTTTGTTTTGTTTGGGTTCTTTAAAACATCAGAATGTGAAATTAAAATGATTTAGACAACAGTACTTTCTTTTGAGATTGCCCTGCTTTAGTAAACATTTCAGCATTCTTGGCATCACTCAACATGGTAATAAAGAGTAAATTATGAAGAAATGACTGCCCAGTGAAAAAGAGACATTGCTCCAGTGCCTTGATTAGTCTGGCTAACTCTGGAGCAGCACAATAAATCCATGGATGTGGTCCTTCAAAAGCCTCAGCTTTTAAGTAGCTTTTTCACCTATTGGAATTATAATCATCCATTCCGTTTCGTGAACTTTAACTTCACCTGATGGTACCCGAGGTGAAGCACATCAAAAAAACTTCAAGCGCCACATTTGGGACTATGGAAAAGGATGAATATCAGTGATTAATTTAGAAGTAGTAATCCCCTGTGGTTAAAAGTATCAAATTAGTATCAAATTAGTCTCTCATCTCTGCTAAAAAGCAGAGATGAGGGACCAAATGAGGACGAAAGGAAGTCATCCCTCTAGTTAGCAATCAGAGGTATTTGTCTCACAATATTTCTCTCTTGTAAATACCGGTTCAATCAGGAACGACTAATAAGAAGAGCAAATAAGAGTGAAGGAATCTTAGTATGTGGTGTTGGAAAACTTGTCCAGGGTTGATGCAATGAAGGGGTGAAGGTGGGCTGCCAAAACTAAAATAACAGCAGAGAGGGCCTATATTTGAAGTTTGATTGACAGCAATTGATTATCTGATGGGAAAAAAACTTAACAGAATGTTATTGGATGAAAAGTGAAATGGGCACCTGCGACCTAAATATAGTGTAAAAATGCCTGTGATGTAGCCTACATGCGCTAAGAGAGTTTTCTTAAGCTTCATTTAATTGCAAAAAACTAGAATTCGATTAAGGCTTCAGTTTTGTATACAGGCTTTGTTTTCTCTGCTTCAAATACAGCCTTTAATTGCATGTAGCAGTGTGATATAGGTGTACTGTATATGGTCAGATTGAATGGTTTTTACCGAAGCAAAAGGGAACATAATAGATATGGTATTAAAATAATCTCATCTGACATTGATCAAAATTTCTAGTCAAACAGCTGAATTACAGTACATGTCACGTTCCCACCATTTTCTTCGCTTTAAGTGATAACTACATGCTCCAGGTCCAGGGTCGTGATAATTAAATGATCTTAAATTAAAGTAGCATATTACATGCTTGTGACCGGCTAATGTTTGTGGGTGTTATAATCATGTAAGGGTCGTCCCTTCCTCCCTCGGGATGCTGAAAACCGTGTTCAAGTTAATCATTTCCCAGGAAAGTGTATCAATCCAGGCCATATATAAATGTCAATCTAATTTAATCACTCAGTTCAAGAGCTGATGATGTCAAGATATGCTATCACACTTAATAACATGTTCCCTATGCTGGCAAATTCTATCAGGGGAAAGTATTATTTTCATATTTCTGATGGTAAAATCTCATATATTTTATATATTTATTTGCAGAATTCCTTGTGTTACAGCCAATAGGTTTTATATTCTGCCCATGAGCAGTTGAAGTGTCATCACTACTGATGCACTTTTCATGAGCAGTGCCCTTGTTCTCTGAGTAGCAAATGTACTAATGTAATTCATGCCCCATGACAATTTTCATGTCAAAACGGCGTATGGTCAAGCACATTGCTTGTGCATTATTATCTTATGGCAGGAAAAAAGATAATGTAGCATTGGTCTAAATGCTGTTTCTTTACTGCTATTTAAAGGGTGCATTAGGTGTTACAATATAGTGTGTTACACAAAACCCATCTAATCTAATCGGATATGGCACTCTGTATGTATATTTGCATCCACTTCCATTATTTTTTCTACTTTAGAGGCTTTTTTTCTACATTTTGATGCACTTCTACCGGCACCACAGGAACTATCTGGAGGACAGCATCTTTAGCAGTAAAGAGTTTGCTGTGAACATAAATAGCCTGTCGGATCTGCAGAAGATTATTGAACATTAATTTACAATAGATCCTAAACATTGTTGGATTAACATTAGATTTTATGTTAAGCAGCCAAACCTTGTGCGATAAAGGCACAGATATCCAAGATGCATTCTTTGTTTCTACTTAAACCAATTCAAGCACAACCCACAAAATTCTGAACTGTTTAAATTTTGGTGTGCTTGTGGTTTTCAATAGATTTTAGATAACTATAAGGTTGTTTTCAAAAGGCACAGTTTCTGTTATCCGTCTCTATTGCATGGTTTGTTGACAATCCAAAAGGACACACTGCTGACAGCAGGACAGTTGGCTGAGAGACAATATCCATCATGCTCTATGCCGGATTACGAGATATGCCCCGTTGTGCTTGTGCAGCAAATTCCTGGACAAAACATGTTATATATTGTCACACGATATAGCAATCAACATCTTTTTGCTCCTTCCCTTTTCAGGGGTCGACACAGCAGATCGTCTCGTTCCGCATATTGATTTGCCATAAAAATGCGATAACATTTAACATGTTTGATTAATGTCCATGCTATAATTGTGGTTTAAATTTTAAACTAAAAGTCACAGCTGTGCATATGTGCGTACCTTGGAAACCGCATACATTTATTATTTAAATTGCATTCAATAAGTTTGGAGTGAATTTATTGCCAAACATATGTTTTCAGTAATTTAATAAAAATCCAATCTCTCAAGGAATAGGAGTTCAAAACTTTTTTGGGGGGATTCCCCTAATTAAGTTCTATCACATCTATAAGGGTAGAATAATTAGACCCCTTTCTTTTGAAAAAGAGTGTGTTCCATTTGGGGAAAAAACTGTAAAGGAGTTTGCAAGCTTAAGGTCTTATTTTGACAGTTTTTCAGCTGATTATCAAACAATATGGCACAGAACCAAAATGCTCCTTAGAGATAATATGAAGCCACTTTCATCAGTAGCTCTATGTATTTCAAGAGCAACCCGCCTATTTCCACACCCCTAAACCCAGCCTCCAATTCCCTCTCCTCTCCTTGTCCTCTTGAAGAATGAATACACTTAAAATATGAATACAGATGGGAGACATTAAAAAGACAGCTGTTGGAGCATTTTGCGAAATGATGGCGAGGCACTTGTCACACACAACAGCTGATACCCTGACTACACAGATGAGGGAGGGGGTTGTGACAAGCTTAATGAAGGTTCAAAAGAGATTCAAAAAAAGAAGTACAAGGAAAGAATGAAATAACTTTAAATTAAGGAACTGAAATAAGAGAATATGCACATCATTTAGGGCATACAGAGTTGAGAATAAGGCTGATATTGAGGAGAAAAAATAGGCAGCAAATAAAAGGAGGATATGAGTAAGAGAGGAAGTGTATGTGATGAGGAAAAACTGTGTTTCATTATAGCAAAATTAGACACTTTCTGAACACCTGACGAGGATCCAGATTAACCATCTTTTTAAGATAAAAGTAAATGTGGGTTATAAGATATGTGCCACTTAATATGACAAATTGCAATATGAATTAACAGGTAAACCTTTGAGACACAGCCTTTTTATAATGACGTGTGATTTGCTGGTAAGTTACAGTAGGTCCACCACCTTTTGGGTTCGTTATTTGACCGAACTGCAGATATTAGTCAATGTATGCGGGCTCGAAATACATCACATGTGAGGAGCTGGAAAAACAGCCACTAAACAGCTGCTAGCTCAGTTCAATTACAAAGAGATGACTTGGCTATAAATATAAGAGTGATGAAGTGACCAAATTATCTTACATTTGCGGATTTTTGGCTTAATTGATCGTACAGTATACAGTGGGGGGAAATTATCATACAAATATGATAATTATCATACAAATACGATAGTTATCGTACACCTGGCTATACTGATGAGAATCACAACTGGAAAAGTAACGCATAGCCTTTACTGTGTTCACGGGTTCATTGCACTTGTCACATAAAAAACACCTCCGATACGGAAAAAATGACACTGCCAACACGGATACACAGTAGATCCATTAGTTATATGTTATTGTTACACAGGGTTTTCACTATGATATCGGGAAAGCATCATGAAAATAGGCTATCGTGACCAGACCCGACTTTTGCTATCTCTGAGATGACAGAGCCCAAGCTCAAGCATAACACAAATTCTAAATATCTTTCCAAACCCAGCCCATTCTTTCTTCTTTGTTAGGTATGGGATAACAATATTGCAATCGCCACTTTTTTGCAATAGTAAGCACACCGTCACATGGTTACTAGCAACCAATCCAAAAAAACATCATACTTGATCTCAAAAAGTACATAATATCCCTCAATAACTTAAACTCTATCCTCTCAATATCACACATAGAAATATTGGATAAATAATAATTGAAGAATGCTGGAATATCATGAGTTGGTGAACTATCTCAATTATGAGGCATCTCACACAAAACATTTGGTATCTTAGTATATTGTCTTTATTACGTGCATTATCTCAAAATGTACTCAGAGTGTGGGCTCAAAGTCTCTTAAACCATCATTTGTATCACACCTAGTCTTTGACACCATGCACATAATAGATTTCTTTTTTGTTCTTCCTCTGGCTCGATTCCCATCCCTGCCTCGACGTCCTGCATGCCATGTTACTAAATTCAAGAAATAATACAGTTCGGTCACAAGTGTGAAACACGACGCACCACCCCAATATGCCTGGTCAGCGCTTTAAGCATCTTCAGAGTCGAGTGTAGTCTGACCAGTAGAGACACTCAAATCACAAGGGGTTAGAAATAAGATAAGAGGGCAATTGTCTGGCTTACAGAAGTCTACACTCTCAGTCGCTGATGAATCCTTTCACTGCAGGTCAGCTTCTGGGGCATCCACTTAATCAGTAATGAAGATACAAAGCACAGTTCATGCACAAAGAGTTGAAAGCACTTGTCAAATTATCCAGAGAGTATTGATCCAGTATCGATCCTCCCACACTCAGCACAGATGGGAGTACCGAGTGGGTGCTGTCCCTGATGCTGATCGACATTAAACCCTCTTGTCTAGACTGGCACTGACAATACACATGTTTTCTCAGGCAGTGTGAAACTGACACAGATAAGAGAGAATGATGAAAATGATGAGGAGTAGTGAAGGAGAGAATCAGTGTCAAAGAGCGAATCTGTAAGATTTCAACTATAATAAAATACCAAACATTTTTACAGCAATTCACACATAAAGGTACAGTGTGTAAATCTGGTATGATATCTATTTGAATAAATTAAATATATATATATAGCTACTGTCAGTAGTATAGTCAGCTGAAAATATAATTTTTGACATTAGTCTGTAAAAAGCCATTTCTAGAGGGGGGGGACCTCTTCCATGGAAGCCGCCATATTAAGCCTCATGGAGATACATTTATTTTATTACATTTTTCACAAATGTTCACAATTCACGTTCAAACACAATGAAATCTGCAATTAAAAAACGTGATTCACATACAATTGCCGTGCGTTTCACAAACACAAAATTTGACCCACAAACAAACGAAACATCTTTTATAAATGTGCCTTGATTCAAAAGCAAACACAATGATTTGCAAATAAACCACCTGATTTCTAAACTAATGTTTTACATTCTGCAAACACAAAAAAATGCCACAGAAAACTTCAGTATGTCTTACAAGTACAAAAAATCTATCTTACACCTACACAAAACAAAAAACTCACTTGAGTTTTGCCTTATTGTGCCGTTGATGGCATGCAAAAGTTTTCAGGTCCTGTGTAGTTTGTCTATTATGACAGTAGTTGCTGCCGAGACTCAGATTTTGGATTATAAATTTTATACCAACAGTTTCAACCAAGATTGGCTTATCTTCCTTTTCCTCTTGGCAGCGCAGTTTATTGGTGCGAAGGTAAATTGATCAAATAGCAGATGAATACGACAAAGAGAGCATGCGCAGAAGTATCTTGCAGTCCATCTAATGGTCGAAATAAGTTTTAACTCTTTCAAATTTGCAATGAGTAAATGACTCTCCAATGTAGACGAGTATTGTTTGCAGAAAAAACTCAGCCAGAGCATTACATTTACATGCAGCGACTGGCTATCGGAAATTCTTTCCGAAAGGACTTAGACTACCTCCTTGCAAAGGAATTAAATCACATTCAGAAAGGAACCTTCCATTTGGAACGGGGTGTTTACATGCAGCATTTTCTTTTTCGATTAGGCGTCTTTCCTAATCGATTCGAAACTAAGCTGTCCATGTAAACCCACGTATTGGTCTTTCTTTTATCTCATAGTAAAGAGATGTTTCACTCAGGGAACTCAGATACCAGTAAAGTCTGTCGCTCTCCAAAATGGCTCCCATTGTGTCTCAATTGAAGACGATGGTAGTGGAAACCACTTTCTACGGTAAATCATCTGTTTGAGCATTGGGAACAGTGAACATAAGACCCCGGCTTATCAGTCCCTTATAGTCTATATAGCTCTATAGTATCTAAGATCTAGCTGTCGTTTGAGGCAACATTGGAATGGATTAGAAGTAGTGTCATCAGTCTAAGAAGACAAAAGGAGATAAAAGGGAGAAATGTCGCATTTTCCTTAAGCTACACTTCAATTTGTTAAGCACTACTTAACATTAACTAAAACCTGACTGACTTTCCTAGAGCATTGCACCTTTGTCAAAGATTGCAGCATCATTTACAAGATGCCGAGTTGTGTGGAAGAATTTCAGATATATTGAGGAGAGGGAGGAGGAGGTTTCCTGGTCTGTTTGCTGATTTATTTGTTTTTAATTTGGTTTTATTTGTACAGCCAAGAGCAGCGGTCAATATTTGTAAAGAGGGCAAAAAACATGTCCTTGACTGCCTCTGAACCACACACAGGATAAGGATGTACGCCTTAGTTAGTGGGACAACAGGATGCACACAAATACTGAAAGAAAGAAATTTCCTTTTTTGCTTGATGACAGTTGGGATCCTTAATCCAAATGCAAAAGGGTAGGTAACATGTACAATTCACTTTGACACATCATCATTAAAAATGTATCCTGGTTTCAAGAATCTCAGTCAGGTCCCAGTTGTGAGGGAGAGGCCGCAAATCAAGTCTGACAAGGAAGGCTGCTGTCCATGGCGTTAGAAAGTCCAGCTGTATTGAGATGAGTGAAAATGCATGTATCAAAGTCTTATTCTTCTTAAGGAACAATATTTTGTATCTATAGATGTGTCTATAGATATTAAACTAAAAACAGCAAACCCGATCTGAGGGCAAAACATGCATAGATTTGATAAGGAGATGTTGTTAATTACCCCATGTGACAAATAACAGGAAGCTGGAGCAGAATTTATTGGTCTTCTCTGACGATTTGTTTTATTAACTTCACTAAAATAAGGAATCTTGTAATACATAGTTCTCATGGTGTTTTCACACCTGGCTCAACATGAACAGTTGTTTTGAAAATGTGACCATTTGTCCCCAAACATCACTCTTGGGTGTGGGAGTTATAAGTGGGCTGTGTTTGGCAAGAAAAGCTGGTCTCTGCTCACTTCCAATACAACCCTGGAGCAACTTGTTAGTAGTGTAAGAGCAAACAAACAAAAAGTCACAATATTGCATTGTGAAAATCATTCAGGATCCAATCCATTTTCTTTCACCACTTACCCTGTGCAGGTTTGTGACAGCTGATGCTGCTAGAGAGTGCGTCCCGAACTAGCTGTCTATTCATCACAGAGATCATTCAGGAATTCAGCTATTCAGGGGACTCATAAAATTGAACAGCATAAACCATCTATTTAATATATACATGATGTGTATCTAATTTGTATATTTTAATCTGTTTTATTGTAGAAAAAATAAGGAGTGACTTGAGAAATATTATTTTTTTTAATTATTATTTAAGGACTGTTGGGGTATATTGAGCTAATATTGAACTATGTAATAAAACAGTAGTTCTCTCCAATGGTGACCCAGAAGCAAGTATTTTTTTGATACACTAATGTTGATACACTAAGTGTTAGACGTGTTAGTGTGTGTTTATGTGTGTGGGTTTATGTGAAAAATGTACACTTATATCTAACACTTATAGAAGTGTATCAAAAAAAATACTTACTTCTGGGTCAACATTGGAGAGAACTACTGCTTTATTACATAGTTCAATATTAGTTCAATATACCCCAACAGTCCTTAAATAATAAAATAATGTATATTATAAATCCTCAATGTATATATATATATATATACATGCATAGATATGCATATATATATATATATATATATATATATATATATATATATATATATATATATATATATATATATATATATATATATATATAATCTCCCCTGCAGGCACTCAATGCCAGGCAAACTATTCAAGAGAAGTAGTAGTTTCAGCAGGCGTTTGACTTAAACAGAGCAGAGGTTTATTTATTTTATTTTTCTCCTGTCTTTTCATTTACAAAACACCTTTAACTAAATTTTGACATTTTGACGTAATCTCAATTAACCAAACTACATGGCTCCAAATGGTTTGGCTTTCGGTAAAGAGTCATTTACACTCTCTCTACGTATGAAAATGTGTACATCCATTTTGAACAAGGTATCAGCGACCACATTCCACGTGTCCTTTTTGTTGATATCGAAATATTCACAAGATGACAGCGAAGATTCAAAGAAATGTATCAAATAAGCAAGTGACCAATGACACAAAAAATGTATTTAGTAATTGGTCTGTGAGGTCCATTGGTCTGTGGTCATTAAATACTTTGCAACCATGAAATTTAGACAATGCCCTTGTTTCATCTTCATCCTGAATAGACAGGATGAAGAACAGAAAGGAATTGTTGGAAAACTTTTTTGGCACTAAGGCTATTTGAGGGATTTTAGGTATTGGGAGCATGCTGTTCTGAGCAGCAGCAGTACTGCTCCCAGCCAATTCCTACCCCCTCCGACCGAGTAAGGGCAATGGTGGTAGAGGACCTACAAAACTTTGATCAGAGGGTTAAGGTACCCGAGGATCTGACAGAAGTTGGGGTTGGGGAGTAGGATGAGCATTATGATGGTTCGACACTGTTTAGACTTGGTTTTAAAATGTGTTTTGGGCGATTGGATCACAAGCAGACAGCGAGACACATTGCTAAATACAAGTGTAAATGACAGAGGAAGGATAAGAGAGACTGTCTTGGCAAGGTTAGTCTTCCTGACTGATCTTTTGCAAGAGCTTCATTCGTTGTATCTTGATTGAATTATGGCTACACAGTGGTACACGCTGTGGTACACTGTAAACTCTCCGTAAACTCTCAAAGAATATGCACAAATGCTTACTAAACGAACACAGAGTACAGTCTGACAGCTCTGATATCTGTATACAATGTCAAGAGTGCGCGTAAATGGGCCTTAAGTCTTTTTAAGTTGGACATTATTCGTAGAAAACTTGCACTTTGTAAGTAGATTCCCTGACTTGTGACCGAAAACACAAACTTTCCACAGACGAGATTTTTGAGATTAACCCTGAACCCTGATGTCACATTCCTGCATCTTACAATGTAAGTGTGTCATCCATCCCTCCAAATTTGATACATAAATGTAGTATGTCATTTACAGTACATATATGTCTACATTTTTTTAGAAAAAGTATACCATATGGTAACGGTGGAACGGGTTTCCAAGTCACAGCCAGCAATTTATCTGCACCCTTGTTCACCTTGCTATATTGCAGAGGACAGCTGACAAGATTAACACTTACCCACCCACTTAGCAGCGCAGAGGAAGATTAGTGAAAGGAAAATGAGGCTGTGATGTAATGTGCCGGGGGTGATACCAAGCCCTGCGATTTTAAGAAGCCCTGTGAAGCTTTATTGAAAGTGAGAAATATATTTGTCAAAATGTTGGCACTGTAAGCAATTTGTATACAGTTAGGGTTTATATTTTTACAAATATGTCCTCACAGAAACCATATAGGGAAGATGATTCGGCTAGAATGTAATGTACATCCATTTAGAGGGGATCTTACTTAAATCCTCAGTACCAAAGCAAATAGAGGCTGGAGGGAACAAAGGGATCTAGCAGGTTTTTGCTGTTCACATGTCGTCAATTAGCCGAAATATAAGCCATGAATTAAAGAAAAAAGAAAAAAGAAGCTGAACCCAAAAGGTTTTTGATCTTAGTTAAACTGAGGAGTATACCCTCGAACTGAAAGTCATGGTTATTATTATTAATCAGGTAATGTAGGTCCCGTGTCAGAGCTCTGGCTAAGCTATTACTATACTCCATTTATTTTCACCATTTAAGAATTGTTCTGCATGCTTTTTGCTATATATACATATCTTACTAATGTCTCACTTAGGGAAATGCTTGGTAGTTCATTGGAAGTTTGATCATTTCTTATTTTGATAAATCGTAGCATTTACAGAAATATGTATTTTTATTGTGATGGATAAAGATAAAATAATAATGGTTATTATTTATTTTTTTAATTCAACAAACATTTGAATTCAACAATTATTACCCTGAATCCAGGTTGGCATCAGGTATGGTAAAAACCAATCAAATGTAATTTCCATAAAAGCTACTTCCAATGTGATAAACTGGTCTTCTGGCACGTTGCCTCGCCAATAGGCAGTGTCATGGTCTGTGCGGACAGTACCCATTGGGGCAGTAGAAAGGGTGTGTCTAAAATGTGCACATGCACTCTGGAACCAGATCTCCACGCCATCTGTAGTCACTCCACAGGAACATAACAAGCACCATTTATTGCACATATCATTCCTGGTTGCCATATTTTTTTTCATTTACAAGCCATCTGCTCAGCAGTGGTGAGAAAGGATTTGTGAAACGCAACAGTGTAGCATATTGATTCTCTGTTTTAAAGAGAAAAAAAAATTAAAATCTATTTTTTTACATTTTTTAATAGTGTGAAGTGTAAATCTGTTGCTTCTAACGCTGGTATCGATCTATATCATATTGGTTGTTTGAAGTAAAAAAAACTAAAAGGAAGAACTGATGATTAGTCCTTTGTGGCAAGCTCTGACATCAATCTGCCTAATAAGCCTGAATCTCTTTCTTTTTTATGTAGATCACTTATTGCGGAAGTGGATGATTGGAGCAGCAAATGTATCTGAGGGAATTCCGTGTGTTTGGATTTTTGTTTTGCCATACATCCATATTGCCTGGAAATATCTTTCAACAAGTATGACACAGTGTCAGTCTCAGTCCTTGTTTGTATTACTATGGGAGTTTTTGCAATAAGACTGAGAATGACTAACTGACTAAATGACTAACTGCTACTGAAAGTAAGAGATGTCTATGTGGCCTTGACCCTGTGTAAAGTATGGTTACTCTTACATTATATGTCATGTCTTTATATTTTAGAATCAACATCTATATCTTGAAACAGAAATCCTGTGAATATATTAATATCTTAAAATTTAATTTATCCAAATAAGCTTATTGGTTATTTTCAATTAAGTGACTAAACACCAAACAACCCTATATTTAGATTACTTTCCTGAATTTTTTGGGATCAAAAATGATAAGACAATGCAAATGAATCAAGGAATTGGATCAGAAACTTGTGTTATTCTACACAAAGGGTTTTTCCGCTGAAATATCACCTCTATCCACTGAGAAGTGCTCTATACAGGTGCTACATCCCTTGGTTGTAGCCAGTGGCGATTTAGCTATGAGCAACATGGGCAGTTGCTCAGGGCAATATTACATGTATCAATCAAAGAAAAAGCTGAATGCGGACATCCTTGATCGTTTTTCTATCGCATGCTCCATTTCATGTTAATTACAACGTCTACATGTGAGTCAATTAAGTTGGTCGGAGTGGGTATCCCTTTAGTTCGGGAGCAGACAGGGATCCCACGGTCAGAGACGGGATATGGGGAGAGGTGGCGTAGCACAGCAGGTAATCTAATCAGAGTGTGTAACGAAGAAGTGCTGCAACCCGAAAACATGTTCAGTGCTCAGTCACGTCAAGGAAAGCATAGACAGGTTCGGAGCGATAGGGGACGGGATTCTACGGTGGCCAACACGGGCAAACGCACTGCAACTTCAGAAAACACAAGCAAATAAAGAAAACGTCTTCCTCACTTTGACAACACAGGAGCGATGCAAAAGTCACAACACAACACGTTAAAAAAAACTATCTGCAAAAGCCACGAGACAATGGAAGCGTATACGAAGGGCGCTTAAAAGGGATGCAAACCCAGACGGATAATGTATTTGTATTTTTTAAAACAGAGTAATAAATTAGATTCTATACAAATGCCTGTTAATGGTCGGTCTCATATTTTTGGAGAACCAGTCTGCTAGTATCAACTTTTAGAAACAAATGGGATCCTCATTGTCACATCTCAATTTCATATGATCCCCTGCCCCTCTTGTGTCTCCTGCATCACTGGATGTCCCAATTATCATCTGCTGTGTATCATTTACCTGACTTCAGAGTGTGTATAGTCTGTCTTCCCCCGTCTCATCGTTACCAGCATTGCCTTGGCCTTGGCCCTTATTGGATCTGATTCCTGATTCTGATTGTCTTGCCATGTACCGACCAATTTCGGTAAACCCATTTTTGCCTGCTTCCTGATTAATGCTTCTTATCCAAACAAATTTCTAAGTTAAAGCTATTACTACTCAGATATGGGAACAGATCACTAAATATAAATAAATATTCATGTATCGTATTCCTTAAATCCTAGGTTTCTCAAGCTAAATCTGCCTCTGCCTGTAACCATCTACTTCTTTGTGCTGGACACGATTAGAGATTAACAGTCCTCTGTGTTTGTAATAGGGGCAGAGACTGATCTCTTGGGGGTGTGCGCGGTATCATCTGGAAGCTTTGGATGTGTAGAACGACTTGAAATAACCAATAAGGTAATTTGTCACAAGAACCTCAAAGGAAGGGCCAGTAAATGATCACAAAAGACAGTAAGACATCAGTCATAGGCTGTTGAATACAGTCTGGATTGGCTTATTCCTCCATCATTACTGTGTGAATTAGTTCAAATTGACTAAAAAAAGGTAAAGAAAAAATATTAACTACATTTATGAAAACAACGCTCAGCTTTGACTGAATATTTACGGAATTACATGCGAATTGAGATGCTGGCTGTACCATTTGAATTGTAGTTGTTAGTTTTCTGAAGGACGGTGTGATCTCTGTTGCTTTGACAAAGCTGTGTTCAGTGTCAATTGAGACGGGGCTTCTCAAGTTACGGATGGTATCAATTATGGTGCAAGGGAATTGCATGATAATGATGATAATCTCTCATCAAATATAGGTAGTTCATCCCTACCAGTAGGACATCTATTTTGGTTAACCTTTTTAATTCCACATGTGAACAAACATTAATGGTGTCGAATATATTTTTGAATGTTGTTTAATGTGTATTATGAGACTCGAAGAAACCTCCACAGCAGCATTAGGTGTGTTTTCTTTGGTTGGAGATTATTTCTTGTTTACAGAGAAGTTAATTAGCGGCCCATATATCGGCATTGAGTAGAAAATATATTCAACAGCATTACATCTCTCTGCATTCTGTGGCATGATTAAACAGCCATTTATTAAACTTAAAAAGCTTAGATGAATACCCTTAGAGTCTTGAAAAGTGGACATTTTTCATCTATATTTTTCTGATAAACGTTAAACATGAACAATGTTTTGTGGTTGCAGTTCACTTTTAAGAGCTTGTAAAAAAGGCCTGATCCATGAATCAAATGCCATAATGATATAGCAATAACAATTCAGCGTATTTTAAATATGTAAATCTTTTGTGGTTAGAGTGATTACTCAAAACCTATTTCATGGATCACCTTCAAGTTACACCCTCATAGAGCTTAGTGAGATGATGGGACAACTTGACCTCTCTGCTTTGTTGGAGTCTGGGAAATGGAAACATTCTGGGATTTTGGCATGTGCAATTATGTTATAAATTAAATGCTTTTGGATTGATGTCAAAAACGTGATAAGGGATATGTATAACTCAAGGAGATGCATTATGTTTACATCGTATTTCACTACAATACTTAATGGACTAATATTTTATTGACTTCATAGAGTATTTTTACAAAAAAAACCTGTCAACATAACTTCTCATTTAATTGGAGGAGTGAAACAGGGGGATTGTTTGTACAGCGCAGGGGATTGGGGTCTTTTGGGGGAAATACCCTTGCTGTCGGGGACAACAGGCCCAGTAATGTTTCAAATTAATCAGTCTAAATTAGGACTGTAAAATTACTCTAGTTTAGCATTTTCAATATGGATTAATTGAGGAGCAACAAGAACCTAAGGAATGCTCCACTAATCCAAACGTCAAATTTATTGACTGAAAAGCACGATTAAGTTATCAAGTCAAATGTGAGATGAGCGGTTTGTTCTCACTTTGACTGCCACCACAGAAACTGTACCTTTCTCTTGTGATTTAAAATGCTCTTCCAAAGAAGAGATATATACAAAATGTTATCCGAGTTGGGCACCAGAAATCACACGGTGACACTTGTTTGCAAAAACATACAATCAATTGCGCAATTCTGAAGAAAGAATATAAGCTGTCATCTGACTGCCACCTGGTAGTGATTTAGGTCTGATGGTGAAGAGGGTAGTAAGTGATAATGTATATGTGGTGTGGATTTGCAGAAAACATGTCTATCCACACTGATTTCAGTTCAAACCCTCAAACCTCTAACCAAACGTATGTCAGAGAAGGTTGAACGCATTTGAGCACTGTTCCAAATCCGCAGCATGGACACCAGCAGAGAGAGCGAGGCTGTCAAGCTGCAGGAACGGGCCTTCCAAGCCTGGTTGGCAAAGTTTAGCTACAGAGAGAGAAGTGGTTTCCAAAGCCTCCCACCAAAAAAAGAAAACGCTCTTAGCCAAAAGGCTGTGTTTGCAAAAAAAATTTGGGTTTCTTTGGAGAGAATATGGAGAGTGATGTTTAATTAGTTTCACTACAAAGTAAAAATTTGAATCTCAAGCTGCTTTAGCTAGGCAATATATTACAGAAGTAACTTTAGGGGTATTAATATCATATTTAACCTTCATTTAAATATTTAATATCCATGCAAATTATTAATTTAATATATTTAATTAATTTTATTCCTTGTGTGTGCGTGCAGACGGTCGATTGAAGTTTTTGTTTACCGTCTCATGAGGTAAATGATATGAAATATGTCCGATTGGAAAGTGTTTCGGACTGGCTAAAGACAATAGTGTATGGTCTTGCAGAAATGCAACAAGTTATTCTTGTGCCAACATAAAACTGTATCCTTCCACAGACATGCGCCAACATTGTGCTATGAAGTACTTTTCAGCTAAAACAAGGCTTACGAGGGAAATAAATTTTGCGATGTTTTGTTTTTTTTAGCTGCTTTCCTCATCATCTCCCATCAGGCCCACCACAAGGATGGCAGTTTTTTGTGGGCCAAAATCATTTTGGCAGGGTCTTTTAATTAGAAATGTTTTTTCTGTTTGCCTTCCTTTGATGGTTTCCAACTACTCTCATTAAACAGGAATAATTGATATCACTCTATGGAATGCATTCCACAATATCTGGCTGACTAACACCCATTAAAGACTCATTCAACACATTTTGAATTCTGAGGTATTTAACTGCAACTGCTTGTATTGAATATCAGTGGCTTCCTCTCAAAATGTTCAAAAATAAGCACGGTATCCTATTTAGCACTCCCTCTTTGTTTAACTGTGGATTGGGTGGACCAGCACATTAATTGATTTAATACACTGAAAGTTATATTTAAGGAAATCATTTTTGAATGATTTGTGTAGATTAGATTTCTAAAAGTTGGTTTCAAGAAGAAAGAGATTGCCTGCTATGCCCGCTAGATTAAAACTTTGAACTAGAGCAAGAGCAGCATATTGAGCACTGTTGACAATTTTTGTCAAGCTTGTCTCAATAGAAACCATCTTTATGATTCCATGTCAATATAAAAACAATCTTGTCAAGCAAGAATTTTCAGCCCTATCTCCCGTCTCACCAAAATTGTTCTCAAGCTTATTTTAGTCTCACTCGGTAATGCATTTGCAGATAGGAAATGGCTGCTACAAAAATTCTACACAGCTGGAGACTGATAGATTCTGGTGGCTGTTGATTTATGTATAAAATGTATGATATTATTTCTGCTGTGCCATAATGAATTCATTTAGCTGCAGTATACAATATTGGATAGCTAGAAGTAGAAGAGAATGATAGAAGTCATCCGGCCATCATATTTAATACAATACCAAACATGTCTAGTGCATGATAACCATGTAAATGAAAAGGCACCAAATCTATTTGTTTATGGGTAGGGAGAGATCTCAAGGGGAATGTTATGTTGTAGTCTAAAAGACTCAGCCTTCTAAAGAAACAGCTGCTGAGCAATCTCTGCAATGTAATATCCTTACACAGTCTGGAGTCAACTTTCAATAGCTTATTAGGGCCTGAGCACTAACTATCCTTCTTGAGAACCCATGAAATTTAGCATGCTTATCAGTTGTAGGAGACATTTACGTATATTATGGATCCTGGCAACAGGCGGGGCAAAATGGCTTCATGTTGCTACCTAGAATAACAATCCAGTTTCATATAGAGGTATGAGCCTATTAGAAATGTTTATTCTTCTTTGATTACCAAAAAGTCTCTTGGAGCAACCACTTAAACCTAACAGGAAGTCAGCCATTTAGAATTTTATTGTTGTATTTTAACTACGTTCTCCTAGAGCTTTAACCCATTCAACTACAAGTTTGGTGTCTGAAATGTTAAGAATGTAAGCTTAGAAAATTATCAATACCTTGAGTTTTTTATAAATAGTCTGGATTGTCCAGGTGGGCAAACTTTTGCGTGTTGCCATGCACGAAACTTCTCATGTTGGATAAAAGTCCTGGTATGAATATGTCGGAATGAAAAAAATACACCTTGCTTTTTCCAATTTGTCGGGCCACATTTTCTTCTTTGTTTGTTCTTTCGGCTTTCCCATTTGGTATCCAATGTGGAAATCAGTTACATGTTCTGCATATTGATTATAGGTAAAACGCCAGACGCCCTTCCTGATGCAATCATCCCCATTTTTCTGGGCTAAGAACTGGCTCTAAAAGTTCACTCACTTGTGACTCCTTGGTTGCTTGGTTTTCGTCATGCCACCCAGTGGCAATAGAACACCTTATAACATATGCAACCAATATATAACTATATAACTTATATAAACCAATGTCCATTGTCCAATAGGGTGGCTGCGGTGGTGTGGCGATTTTAAGAGAAACAGGATGTTGTTATTGAGGACGTAGACGTGAACAAAAATTTTGGGAAATTTGTGATACGATATGTGTTTGAGGAACAGATGTTGCCAAATGACTTTACAGCGCCCCCTACAATATATACAAAAAGCAGTCCCCATCATGTATTTCGCCTAGAAATATGAACCCTGGGACAACTTTAACTTCTATATATGAAATAGTCCCTTGGAGCCATGAGTTAAAGAAAAATGTTTGCCATTTTTAGGTTTGTAATAAAAAATTTTTTGAGAATTTTGGGTGAAATACTTTAACAGAGATTTGATCTGATCAACATGACATATGGTCAAATTAACATCTGAGTACAGAGGATGAAGAAAAATAACCAAAGATTTTTCCGTCACTTGAACGGCGTGGCCAGGGCAGCATTAACCTCACAATTCACTTGGGTGCTTCATAATGTCACTTTCCATTGTCCAATCAGTCTCAATTTTTACATGTTGGATATGAGTCTCATCCTGAAGAAGCTCATATGAGAAAATTGTTTTTCACAGTGATAGCGCCACCTGCTGGCACAGTAATTGGCACAGTAATTTGGAAATGCGGTAGTTTCCCAATGTAAGGTATGAAAGGTTAGACCCATGTTTACGTAATGGTGTTGGAGAGCCTGGTCATGGCTGGTGCAAATGCAATCAGCGCTGCTTACAGTTTTAATTGGGTATGAGGAGTCAGGATGGACTGCCAGTGGTTGAGTAGAGGCCAATAAGACCCACCATATATGATGTTTGGCTTCCTTTATGAACTACACAGGGATACAGTGCCTCTCATGCTAAAAGCAATCACATGTCAGCACAACAGCAATAAATGCTCCAAAATCATTCCACATGTCTGACTGATACTGTGTGAGTTCAGACAGTACATTGAAGTCATCCACACCAAGTGAAGGATACTAGCTGCCTGTTACAATCACTAGTCAGACTCAAACAAGTCACTAAAACATTCTTAATAATCTCCCACGCTCACACTCTATCACTCTCGGGATCATTTATTCTGCCTCTACATCTACTAGTTTAGCTGCTTACTTCTGATTTCTCCCTCCTTCGCCTACTGATCAACTACCTCATTATCATATTCGCAATGGCACCTCCTGCCTTGTGCATAATATATATCCCACTTCACAGTAATATGCTCCCTCTGGGTTCTCTTTGGAATATTGCCTGTAGTTCTCGTGCTCACTGGAATATCAAGTAGTGCTTGGATTCAGTTAGGGATCCGTCATGATGCATCAGTCAGAAATGTTTTTACATTATGAATATGAGCATCTTAGTGGTTGAGCCGATTAACATCGGGCATCTCACAAGAGAGTCAATAATATTTGAAGGTTTTACCTTTTATTATGATGCTTGGTTGTTATCCCTGTGGATTTGGTTTTGTCTTCATAATTCAGTTTTCCTCCACAGTGGAAATTAATGCATGCAAGTTGGAAAAAGTATATAGTTATAGACTTTAGTAATAAATTGATTGATTCATATTGATTGACTTATATACCAGATTGGGAGTTTGGGATGTCTTTTATATCCCGAAAAGGATATAATGGAATGTTCATTGTCAACGGAAAACGTTTGGAGGTAAAGGTCCCTCTAGTGCTGGAACTATCGAACCAACCTTTTTCAAAATCAATCCAGTTTTTCTTCACACTAAGGTCAATGGTGTACAATTTGAAAATGATCCATGAAAGGATCTGGGCAATTGCGAAATTGAAATCACACCAAAAGTGCGTGGCAGCATGCTGCAGCATTCTTTTGCATCATTTCAAGGAAGGTTACACGTTCTCCCTGTATCTGTGTGGTTTCCGTGCTGGAACCCCAGCTTTCTCCCACAGTCCAAAAAGAAACAATCTAGGTGAATTGGTGACTATGAATTGCCTGAAAGTGAGAGTGTGAGTCGTTTTCTGTCTCTATTTGTCGGCCCTGTGGAGAACCAGACAATTTGTTCAAAATGTACCCTGCCTCTTGCCCGTTGCAGGCTGGGATAGGCTTCTATGAACCCTGCTAGGATATGAGTTAAGAGAAAAGTTGATGTATAGACATCATGCTCAACAAGTAGTTTCACGTAATATTTACATATCATTATCTACACTATGCTGTATTATTAAGAAGACTTGCCATAGCTACCATTATACATAAATTAAGCTAAAAGTACCCATTCAGCACATGTTTTAACCTGACTTAATCCATTTAAAAGTGATGACAGACTGCAAGAAAGTAGAAGATACAGAGGTGTTATATGCCTGTGTTTCTTTATCCGTCAATCTGCCACATCTGCAGCACCCACTGATGGGTTAATGAGGGGTATGAATGTCTTGTCCTATTTCCTGCAATCAGCTCATTCAGACATTTTGACAGGAGGCAATTATGGATGAAAAATACTGGGCAGGCTGCAAAATTGCTTAGACACACACACAGAGACATATCTATTCGAGGGGTCAAAACTGCATCAGGAATAAGACTCGGTGAACCTGATTGGCATACACTTTGGAATTAAGCTTGACATGTGATGACACCTCCACCCAACCTCAATAATTGTCCACACTACTTCGCCAATACTTTTGGGTCATGATAGGCAATCTTTGACAGGATTTTGTGGTGAGCATTCATTAATCAAATACTGAATATAAGAATTTCCCTCTTTATATACCACAGCAGTTGCATTTGGTCACCCTATTTTTAATGGATCTTTATGTTCACCCTATAAACAGAAGAGACAACTAGAATCAGAACAACTAGAATTCCCGACAGCAAGGGATATAGCCCCGGAAAAGACCCCAATCCCCTGCATTGTATAAGCAATCCCCCGGATTGAACTCCTCATATAAACCCTATGTAAGTTATGTCCTAAACAGTGTTTTTCTTAAAGACACTTGAGTAAAACATCAACCGTTAGAATAAAACGATATACAATAAATAAATCTAGACTAAATTGAACGAATAGTTGGAAAATTATGGCCTAACAATTTTGAAGACAATGCTCCCCTTTGTCAGAATATATACAACCAAATTTCCCAAAAAACATTGAAGTTCTTCTTTGCACTATAGTCTATGTTGATACAAAATCTGAAAATGATCTATGATAAAGTTTTTGAGTTATCTCGTTAACAAGAGGGATCTGCAACGCAAGCGTTGTATAGTTATATTACCTACTTTTCAGAGATATAATGAGCAATAGCAGGCCGACATTGATAGGATGTTATGTGAGATGTACATGTGAGGAAATAAAGAGTGTTTTTGATTATCTTCTTTAGACTTGTGTTGTGGCTGGAGTCATTTAAACTGTCTGCCTGTGCTTCTCCATCTTCTTGAGTGATTGAGAGATAAAACAGTCAAAGTGATGTAGGCCAGTCATATATCAACTAAATACATCATATTACCCAAGCTCCACAGCCCTGCATCCCGCCAAGGTGATATTGACTAGGGCTTGATAGAGAAGGGCAAGAGAAAAATGTCTACACTCACCATGCTAACATCATACATTGTAATCAATGTAACACATGTCAGAGCCTGTAAATATACTCTTTAGTCTTTTGGAGGTTAGAAGATTGGGAAAAGAGTAATTCTGTGTCATGAGTTGCCATTGATGGTTTGATTTGTTTTCCTGTCTCCGGAGCGTTTCCCTCATATAAACATAATATTTATATTTATTATATAATAATATTTATATGTAATATTCAGCAATAATCAGATACGTCTTATGATAACAACCATCCTCCCAGTGGAAAGTTTGCTAATCAAGGTATGAGTTTTTAAAAAAGGGCTTAAGAAACACATTGAAAAGCCTGAGACTAATTCACAGACGCCTAGTTTGTGACAAGCAGCTGATTTAAAAGCGGGAAATGTCTGCTAATCTGCCCTTCCACCTTGGGCAATATGTCATGATTGACAGCGTGTGTTCAGTGGCAACAACACAAACATTCATTTCGGCTGTTGAAGCCCCATGAGGCATTTAATTCCTCTCCAATGAGACAGCCAGTGAGTAAACCTGGTGATTACAGTTATAGAACTGGTTAAAGTTCAGCTTGACAGAATAGTGCTCTCCGGTGAATCAGGCGCATTATCAGCCCAGACACTCAAGATGATTTGCATTTATTGTCAGTCCTTTTTAAACATCACACTAAGCACTTGAACAGCTTGCTGCTTAGGAGGCCAAGATGCCTCAGACCAACCTGCTGTTAGATTTTAGACTCATTCCTCTTATTGTTGTGCCGGTAGTGGGGAGGTAATGCTTAACCTGAGGAGAAGGAATACAGGTGATATGTTCCTGTTAATCAAATTAAAATATGATCAGGATAAATATTATTTATTGAGCTAAAGACTAATTTGAAGAAAATAACTGGGTAGTTTTTGTAAATAATAAGGATGATAAATTGTGAAGTGTCAAAGTGCGTAGCAATCAATTAGACAAGATACATTTATTGAAAAGACCTGACAAAAAACCCATGACAATACTAACAAACAAAAAACAGTACATTGTGACATTACATAGACATGATTTTTATAAGAGAATTCAGAAAGAGCATAAGTATACGCATTCTTCAATCAAATCAAATAAAAAATGCTCGTGTAAAAAAATTCAACCTGGAAAAATAATAATTATTGATTCAGTTTCTTTACTCAAAGTGAAAAAGAACAAGCTCTGAAATGTATTAGTATAAAAATACAAACGTAAAAAGTCGAACTGTAAAGACAATTTCACTGGTTATTTCTGTGTAAACCCTACCGACCTTTAGATATTAATTTCAAATTAATATAATAACATTCAAGGAGGGAAAAACTCTGTATTTGATTTTAATTAAAATGTAATTTCAATCAGGAGAGACAGAATTGAAGATGAATATAAAAGTTCATTACAACCTATGAAATGTGAGAATTTGTCTGAAAATTTTTCGCACCCATCAGAGAGCTTGTTATCCAAAGTACTCTGCCCTGAATAGCAGCAGTTATACCCCCCTTGCAGCGTTTATACTGGTTATGGATGATGAAGCTGGTGGATCTGGGAGGAGTGTGCGGTGATCGGTAGCTGGAGGGCTCATGAACAGTAGCATAGAAGAACTGGATGGATGGACAGTATCATATTTAAAAGACGGTAGCAAAATAATCAGGTAACAATGAATGTGTCCCCATTTTACCAAAAAAATATAGAAGTGGAGTGATATCAATTCACATCCAGACCGACATTTAGACTGAAATTTCATAAAAGGTGTGAAAGATAGAGTGGTATGAGGGATGACTGCAGCCCGACTGTGCAAAGGGATAGTCGTTCTGATGTAACTTTCGCAAGAAATTTTACAATTACTGATTGTAAAGTGCAACGGAAACACACTGATATCTGTGTCCCGTTTAAAAAATGTTTTCCATACATATACTTTTATCGGAAAGACTATTAGAAAGACAAATACATACAGTTGTTACAAGAAAATAAATTAATATGCCCACTGCTTTTCCCCCCCGCAACCAAAAATCTCCCGTTGCCAATGCGAAACAAGGTACAAAAGAGAAAAAAATATATACAAATAATTCAAAAATAAAAGTAACTATAACTCTAGAAATGCAGAATGAAAATAATATGGTTTCTATCTGGTGTTCAACTGCCCATATATGATGTCATCAGTGATTTCATAACAGTCAAGCTTATCTTGTGGAGGCTCACTTTCATAGCTGCATATACGTTATGCTTATAATCAGATTTGTAAAATGAAACCTTATATATATTTTAGATGTCTTGTATGGTTCTTCTGAATGTGTGATGTGTACCAATGTTGAGACACCAAGTGATTATTATTTCTGTTATTGTATATTTGGATGGAAATCAGCGTTTATGAAGAATAAAAATGTACCTGTTTTAAGAATGTAAGGACTGAAGAAAAATAAATACTCAAGTGAAGTACAGATACCTGAATTATCTTATTAAGTACAGCATCAAATAATAAGTATTTTAACTTCCTCGCTAGCCGTGACCTCTGGACAGGTAATGAGATAAGAAAAAAGAAGAAGAAAAGAAGCACAGCATGAAGGACAAATGAGGCTAGGGTTATCACCCAGTGTGAGGACAGCTCTGGTATATTCTGCAACGCCTACACACTATGTTTGGAATTGGAATTCAGTGTCAGGTTTCACAAAGGCTGGTGTCACAAAGGCTGGTGCCCCAGCTATGGTGGAAAATATGTTTGGCCATACTACAGTCAGCGAGTGCAGAAGATATATCAAACTCCATCTAAGTTCAAACAAGTTTAAAAATAGCACAACTACAACAACTGAGACAATCATTAGAACAATTTGCAAAGTTTAGATATTGGTGAGACACTTAGTAGATGTAGCAACAGCATTCAAGCACTCAAGGGGAAATACTGTATTACATATTCAAATTCACAATATATATTTGACATACATTTGTGTGGTCAACATTAAATTCTGAAATCCACTCATTGCTGAATAAAGAGATATGATGTACTACATGCTTGGAATTTGTCAGATATATCTAGGCAGTGTTAAAAAACAGGCCAAATAGCACGCAGTGGGTGAATTCTTGTTATATTATAAGACATGACACTTGACCTGGACTCGCAACCTACCTATTCCCCAAAGTGACAAAAGCACTGCGTTTGACTGTGCAGAAAGCGTAGTTGTTGGTAGGGCATCTGGGTATTGCTGATATTCACCTAGATTTCTCTGCAATATATTTTTCTCCAATTACAACCACTAAAGAGAAGAACGCTTTTCTCCTTTGAAATCAATCTCCCACACAGGTATTTTCCTGCAGGCCTATATTGTTTGTATGTCCATCCTGTTGTGCTTTTATCTTGCCTACGTGTCCATCCAGTGTTTTTCATTTGCTTGCTTACCTTAATATGTCTGCAAGAGAGACAAATTAAGCAAGCCTCTCCTAATCCATCAAGACATCTGCTTGTGGCTACCTCTCTGCTGTGGTAGAGTCTGGGAAAGGAAAAAAGTCAATGATGATTTTACATTTTTAAATGTTATAACATCATATCCCTTGGTGCAAGGAAGAATTGGATTGGTTTTGGGAAAGATTGGTTGTATGTTTTCAACACTAGGGAAAACTTTATCTCCAAATGTTTTCGGTCATGATCACCCAGCTGTTGGTTCGATTTAGACCAAATTTGGTGCATTTGAATGGAATTGAGGAGATCTATCTTTGAAAATCACACTAATTGAACACCTTAAGTAAGATACCAACGTTCACAAAATATCGACAAATAAATCAAATGAAAGGGCTCCTTGAAACACATTCAACACTTTGAAAGCAGCATGTTGCTTATTTGTTGCTGTTTATTTATTTTCTTTGCATTTTCATGCACAGAAATAAATAAACCAGAAAATATCAATTAACACATTTATACAGTTTCTGGATAGTAAAGTCGAATATACTAACTATGTAACTATGTGCTTCCATGCACACTGACTCAAAGAAAGTTTCAGGCCCGTATGTTAGAACAACAGCAGGAATCCCACTAGTCCTGAACAGTCCAACTCACAGCAATCTGTTGAAATTGTGTATCCCTGTCAGAAATATGGGCTGAAATAATAATTTGAATTCATATTCTAATTGAATAAAATTATAAGAAATAGTTTGTGTTTCACATTAAGATCTGCTTATTATGTTCCCATTATTTTAGCTTATTTCTTTCTTTTTCCCTTTGATAAATATTATTATTCAGTATTATTAATTTGCAGTCAGTTTTGATGTTGTTATCGTTATGGGTGTTATTGTTGCTGTTTATATTCAAAATAAAATGTTGATCACTAAAAAATATCACCTGTTATAAGGTGAATTTGATGGGCTGTTTTTTTGTTGTTTCATCTGAAAAGATTACCTCAGTTACATCAGATTCAGCCAGTCCCAGACTCCCTATGGGAAAAGCTTATCTTTTCAAGTATGAGTCACAGAATCCTACAAAGCATAAATTCAGGTTTTTGAAAATTCTGTGGTGTTTGCCTTTACATAATCCCTGCCTTTACTCACATGTTTTTACTTATAGCACTGTGAGACCTGACCTAAACAATCCATAGATAATGGTATAAAGTCTGTGGACATTTATTTACAAAAATTTAGGGCACAAAGTAGGATGCAAGGTAAAAAAAGGGGTTGGATATTGGGGTGTTTTGGGCTTAACATCAATTAAACAATCAGTGCTATCCACCATTCCTTTTAAAAGCCAGGTGCAACTGCGTCTGGCGCATTTAAAAGCCCTTGTCATCTCCTACAGGGACAATTACATGGTGTTTGGACAGTGGACTCTTTCCCTTCTGTCTCAAAATCCTCGCTCCAATGAATGTGAGCAAATGCACCCATATTCAACTGCTGATGATGAGGAGGAGGGCAGCTATCCATGCTTTGTAATAGGCGTAGGGACCCGCACGAATCATAGTCTGCATATTGGACTGGCCTGGTCATAAAAATAAACATTTTGATTAATAACTGATGAGATACAGTGGGGTGAAATAATACATCGTTAATGAGGAAAATATTGCTTCTGTTACCTACGGAATTGCACAGTAGCAGCAGGATAAGTGCATTAAGAAGAACAGCCATTTATGTAGAGGGTGAAGAAGATTAACTTTATCACCGTTCCTCAGTATATCTTCAGACAGACTGAGATCCTGTATATAGGTTGAATAACACAAACATGAATTAGCATTAGATCCTGCAAAACACATACTGTAGTCCAGGTAGACAGTGATTTTTTTTGCAGCCAACCTGATAAATTCTGTGGTAACGTTAGCTGTGCATTGATATATAAATATTGAATATGCATCTCTGACTGAGAGAAGATCATTTATATAGGTTGGTGGTGAGTGGATAAAATGTACATGCAGATTCAAATGATGTCAGAGTACATCTTTGCATCGCACGTGTATGTACATCATGAACTGTCCAGTGTAGTCACAGCCAATGCCCACATTAAATAGATGGGAAAACAGTGCTCCATTAAGTTTACCAATGGGTTAGGTTTTTCTTCTTTTATTTCATTAATGGTGCAGTCGCTTTCTGCTGCCTTAAATAGCAATACGACAAACATTCACTTAACCACACTTCATTTCAAAGCAATACTCCCATGATGCACAGATGGGTGAAAGTCCTTTTGCTGCTTAAACAATGTGGGCAAATGAAAATGACAGCCACATCGGACAGATATTGAATTGATATATATATGCCATATTGCCCCAGGTTGAATATATTTTTTTGTATGGATTCTTTTTTTCTTTAGTACACATACGGCTAAAGGTTATATGAGCTACGTCGATGAAATGCTAAAGAGCTTTTACAATTTTTGCATCCTACCACCACTGGCTGCAAACTGGAATGATGGGGCACTTTGGGTTAATTTGATTTACAGGTAAACCAGGAAGGTTTACTACTGAACAGAATAGTCTTATTCACTGTATATTAAATGACCAACTTCGTACAACACTCAGACTTTAATTTTTCATTTCACGTCTCCTTAGCACACTGGGCTTTTTTTATTCAGAAGAAATTAAAAGAAGATAGGATATGAACAGAAAATAAATAAACCAGAAAATATCAGTTAACACATTTATACAGTTTCTGGATAGTAAAGTCGAATATACTAACTATGTAAATATGTGCTTCCATGCACATACACAGAAACACCCACTGACTCAAAGAAAGTTGCAGGCCCGTCAGTTAGAACAACAGCAGGAATCCCACTAGTCCTGAACAGTCCAACTCACAGTTCAAAGCCAGTTCTGGAGAAGCATCCTTTAGTCCAGAGAATACACCAGCCTATGGCGGAGGACAAATCCTCTAGTGGAAGACATGAAGAACGCCTTCAGCACATGTGTACTTTGAGATTTGATCCAAATGTAAAGTGCATTATAAATTAAATGTATTATTATTATTATTATTATTATTATGAATGTATGTGTGTGTGTATAAATATATATATTAATTAGTGGATGATTCTAATGCCTGTTTCCTCCTCTTTTTTCCTCTGTCCAATCACAACAATTGGACTTGGCTCAGAACTATACTATATTGACCAATCAAACAACAGAACTCATTCTCCCATGCTTGACTACTTCACTGACAACTAGGATCTAAATCTAAATGCATCATTTGACCATTTATGTTTCTTAAAGAGTTTTATTCTAACAAACCTACTTTTAGTACTTGTAATTAAAACAAATTTACACTCAGTTTCTTCTTCTCATCAGGAACTCAATTAGTTCAATTCCTAAATAACAACAACAAACTATCAATGTAAACTCTTCATTGTTGTAATTTTCATTTTCTTTCTTAAAGGACTAACTCATTCCAACCCTAACTTTTCCTGTAACGACTAAATATAATATTATTTATGATCTTACTTAAAATTGGGTGATTAGCAGCTATGATGTTATCCTCAAGATGCAAATAATCCCAATGTACAGACCTCTGTGTCTATTTCACGATACTAAATGTTACATTATTCTGGTGTTCATCTTCCATTCATTCTGTGCAACTGTTACCTAGTTCAGAGCGCACCCTGGACAATCTGAATTATATAAAGGACAATCTTCAATACAAACCTGTATTTAAGAATCTAGTCTCCTTTTATGAATGGTTAATTAATATTATATTGTTTATATTATATAGGCATGAACCCAAGGTTACAATTGATCATAATGGTCTGAATGTAATTTTAAATTAGTACTCATATAGTGGATTTAAATGGGCAACAATTGTATTTCCACAAGATGTAGAAAACTGTCTTATCAATAGCTGCATAGCAATGTCATATTTCAAAAAACTAAATATATGCAAGGTGACAAAGACAGCTTGCATAATGGCAGAAAGTCACAGTAATTTTGGGGAGGTGCTTTATTTAAAGTATTAATTCAAGCTTAGCTCTTAAATCTGACATTCATCTTACGAGACTGCAGTAAAGGCAAATTACCTTACAGAACTGTCGGCTGTTGCTAATAAATGGTGGCAACCCTAAACCTTTTCACTCAAGAATTTTGCCATAAAGGTAACTATTCTGTTTTTCAACATGTACCCAGCTTAAGACTAACTTATTAAGGGATGTTTGAAGACACCTTCATAAAATCAGATTACAACTTTTAGGAAGAAGTTTAATTACTGCATTATTATAAAAAGGTACTACAATAGGATCAATTAAAAAATGGCTGTGAGAGCTGCGCAGCAGGGGTTGATGGATACGGTTTAACTTGATTCAGGCACAAATATATATTGACATGTATTTTGGGGGGTCTCCATAGGTTTGAAGAACTTTGTGGCTAGCTTTTTTTTTATAGTTCTAGTGACTCCCTGATTGAGTAGTTGGGGTCAGTCTACCTTTAGAAACAGGCTGCTCTGAACCTTTTTCAAATCAGTGCTTTACTATCGTAAGATGCTGACAGTTTTTTAATAAGAGAGAGTTCAGAGCAGATTCTCGAGAGACTATATTCCCATTCTGAAATGTGGATAATAGTGAGTTTGAGGACACAACCGCCAAATATGATACAAAGAGAAGATTGAAATTCACATGACATAACTTACTGACAGATAATAAATCAAAGCATTCAAGAGTTTAATGTTATGAATGTTGTATGTTTTACCTATACCTTTATCTATCTATATACAACATATATCAACAATTTACCTACAACGGATGGAAGACAAATTATACATACCGATTTTGAGATGGCAACGAAAAAGTAATAGTTGTAACAAATGTATAATTTTCCTGCCCTGGCGCGTTTAATTTCAACAAAAATTGAATTCAGACTTCAGGATTTGCGACATTTATAAACAGCAAAAAAACAAATACTGAATTTAAGTCATATAGTGTTAAAATTAACACTGTCAATGTTAATATTATTTTCTCAAGCTCCAAACTAAATTAGTTATTCATCAGATCAAATCCGAGCGCTATAAGGTTCAACCATAGACATTAGAATGGGCTAAAATCCGTGTAATGTAGGTTGAAAAACATGCGTATTATTGAAGCGTAAAGACTCAAAATGACGAAATAAACTGCTTCAACAATTTCAAAACACATTTTCTACATTTATTTACTTAAATTGGAAACTGTCTGCAAGCCAACATAATGGAATATTCATTATAATTGTCATCCAAAAATAGTTTTCTAATGTGATATCTATATCACTAACAAAAAAAAAGAAAAGTTTGTGTCTACAAAAACCCAAAAATCATTGTTAAAAAATAAAATTGTTTTGGGTAATGTTGTAAGTTTATAGAATACCTTGAGGGAAAATTGTTGTTGGGCCAAACTGCTTATTCTTCACTGTGGTAAAATATGCTTATTGATTGATGGGGCATTTGGCTAGGGGAGTAACAATCTTGATTTGCTTTAAAAACTTTAAATTGTGTTTGGAAGTGGAGATAGAACATGATTAAAACGGTGTCACATTACCTTAAGATGGATGAAGAGAAAAGTGTTATTAATCACTTCAGAATGCATAAACTTTGCTTAATATATGCATTAAAAACAAGACTGAGGCTGTCTTCTTTCTTAAGATAATGGCCTCAGTCCATGTGCAGTGACTATCATGTCAAAGAAAAATGAGCTGCTGACTTTCCCCCCGTGTAAACACGGTAAGCCTTGAAAGTAAAGGACACTAATGGATCAACAGTAATATGTCCTACCTACACTTTTCCAGACCGTAGCAGATCATAGAAACATCAAATATGCAATGACAAGGAAAGTGCCTCCTCACATCCTGTCTTTGTGAAACCTATTTAGCTACGTCTTTGTGTGTTTTTTGTGATGATAAAATATCAACATTGTTTGTGCGGACCTTTTGAAAATATACTATTGTCCATTTTGTTGTCCTCTTGGCCAAAATGGGAAAATTGTTTTCCTGTTTTACAAAATGGTTTGGTGACAATATACTAAATTGTTATCTGTTGTGTCTCAATAGCATAAATCATTTCAAAGTTGTACTGCATTAAACATACACTTATCCAATATGGAGTTGTGGGGGCTGGAGCCCATCCCAGCGGACACTGGGCAAGCTACAGAACACCAGTGTACTTTAGTGTCTGCTAGTACAGAAGCACTTCATTGTCACTACAGAAAATAAAAACTTTTCTATCTCACGTTATGACGTGATCTGTTTCACGTTTTTACACAATAACTTTTGTGTTGTAACTTGAAAATTATCATGTATACCTTGATACAGATTTTATTTTTATTTTTTTTGGATGACAGCAAAGCGCTTCCGTTTACTAGTGCCGTGTTCAGTGTATACAGATATCTTTATAGTGTAAATGGGGATTGCCCATGTTACATGCTTTTACCTTTTTTGCATGTCATGAAGGTAAAACCCAATCTTCACAGTTTTTACGGACAGATTTTTATTCATAGTGATGATAGAACACAAGCCTTTTGTCCAAGAAAAATGGATGTGGGAGTTTTTAAATGCCAGTTGTGTTCTAGGCTTAAAGGAATAGAGTTATCAATTTAGTTGTACTGGTTGCTTGGTAACTGAGGTCATACGTGGACATTTTCATCGGGTATGTATCTGTTCACACTGGTGTCCCTGAGCAGTACACTAGCTAAGCTACTTCACCAGTTAAATCGGTCTATCCTTGTGGAGACATCAACAAAAGCATTTCAGTATTTCTATCTCCCTACTGAGAATCAGGAGCTGAAGTGTAACAGCTACGTGAGCTGCATGGCATACTCGTATTTTACCTTCAGGCGCTGGCTGTCAACAGCTCGGCCACAGATTTATAAATGACGGAGCTGCTTCCAGAATCACGACTGTCGGTTTCTGCACACCAGAAGGTGGTGGGTGTATGATTCTCTGCTCTTTAATCTGTAAGTTGAAAAGGATTTCGAATGGAATTACTAGTTACTTTTTTTTCAGTTTCTTTATTTATTTTCTTTCTGCATACAAATATTGTGTATAGAAATAGAGTATTTATGGATTTCCTTTGGGACTGCTGGAATACGTTTTTCTTTGTGTCTCACGTAAACAGGTGACATGTGGATAGCCCCACATAAATTTAAATGTTCTCCATCTGGGAAAGTAAGTGGGTCAGTGAAGGGTAAAATGAGAACTTTTTTCAGGTGTTGCTCAAGTTTTATCTTAAATTGAAATTAATTATTTAAGTCACTGACACATAATAGAACAACTTCCCTTAAAGATGAGAGGGTTGTTCATCAATGTTTTTATTAACAGCAGTAGTGAGAGGATAAAGAAGCAAAGATATCAAGTGAAAATGTTTGCTCGCCTCTCCGGTTGCCCTGATTTATTAAACTGTTTTAACACATTCTAATTCCAGGTCACCAACAACACTTCATCATGCTACTGTAAACATTTCATCCAGACACAAAATACCCTTTTGAATCTCTGTGGAAAAATAAATCCCAAAATAAGTTCCAGCACCAAACATTTCTTGATAAACATAGTCATCACTAGACATCTGTCACTCTCAACTCAAAAGTTTCTTCAGCTTAGGAGTTGCTTGCTTTGGTTGGTGCATCTCCTCGAACTTTAAAGGTTCCTTCTGTGTCTGAATGAGACAAAACAATATACAAGTGCCACTTAAACATACCTCATGTTGAACCCCTTCTTGCAACTTCATCTCTATTTCTAACTGCTTCATTAGAGTTCTTCCACCTATTCAACTATGAGTCAGCCATGAAGTATGAAACCTTAGTTTTGTGGGCCAAATGTTATTCAAATTTTTTTCATTTCTCAACTTTAAAGTAGCTTTTTACTTTAGATATTACAGAGACAAGCTGCTGTACATAGGGAATTCTATGATCATTGATACCCAGACTTGTGTTTTCAGAGGGGAGGTGGGGGGCGTAGGGGCAATGCCAACCAACGCCCCCTTCCCAGCATCTTGCTAGCCAACCTGCAACATGCTGGAAAATAAATTTCGTCACTTTGGATCTTCCAACAGGATATGAGGGATTTTAACATCATCTTCCTTCAGATCCTTTAGCCGTGGTAGATATGAAGAACAATGCCATTCCACAGCCTGGCTTCTCTATGTTTCATGCAGACAGGTCTGGAAAGAAAAAAGGGGGAGTTGTGGGTTTTTAATGATCAACAGTGCTGCGTGTGATTACAAGAGCATTCATTTTCCAAGAAATTCTGCTCCCTAACCTAGGAATATCTCACACTCTAGTGTTGGCTATCAGCAAGTATTTCACCGGTCGTTTACATACCTCCAAAAGCCAACACAGATGGAGCCCTTAAGGAACTGTGCGTGACAATCAGCAGGCTACTTTAAATGAGCATCTCCCTATAAAGTATGGCAAAAGTACTTCCATAACACAAATGTAAAATCACAGGGAGAAAGTTCACTTAACTTCTGTTACTTTCCTCTCCTCAATGCCAAAAACGTCTGCCTCTGTCCTCCATTTGGCAAATCTTATAACTCTTTCATTCTGTCTGCCTACAAACACAAGCTAAAGCTATACAACCTTTTACTAATATAATCCACTGCTGATGACTAAGTTGATAATGTGTAACAGGAAATTATGCTCCAAACATTATTTTGTAAAAACATCCCCCAAGTGAGTAGCGATTCATATGCTGCAAATTTTGAGTAATTGGGACAAACAGTTGAAAAATGATGTCCCTTAACTTTCAGAGATTAAAGCTCCCCTTAATGTCATAATTATACAACAGACATTACCCAAAATTAACCCGGTTGTTCCTAAGGTTTATTTAGGTATAGCATCTGAAAATGATCCATGAAATACTTTTTGAGTTGTGTGCGAAAAACAGAGTTTTTTGTAAAAAAAAGCTGTAACTCGTGAGTAAAATATGAACTATGAGAGGAAATCACAATGTATATGAGATGGATATCCTCAAATCAAATCCTTTGTAACAAATTTGTACTAAATCAGACCAATGGTTGAGAAATTATGGCCTAAAAATTTTGGAGATAAAGCTCCACCTATTGTCATAAATAATCAATGTCATTTTGCCCAAACTACTCCAGTTTTTCCTCACACTAAGGTCTATGTTGTTCTAAAATTCGGAAATGATCCATGACATAGTTTTTTTTTTTAATCGATTTATCCCCGACGAGTCGGGATATAAATAGTGCTTATATATTATTAAAAAGGTTGTTAAAATTGATTCATTTTCACAAAATAATGCCAAATTTATGGTAACATGTTAAAAATGTGTTTATTTCATCCAGAAGATAAAATTATGGGTTAACATAAAATCCTTTAAAAAGAAGTGGTTATGGTCATTTGAACTTTTGCTTGTGAAATTGGTTCAAGTACACGAGAAATCTCAAATGGAAAAATTAAACAGAAAGTTAAAGTGAGACTGATGGAATTGGGAAATCGGGGAAACAGAAGAGTGTGACATAAAGAGTATGAACCATTTCAGAATTGTGGGTATATGGCAAGTATAGAAAGAATATTACATATCCTTATCCTGAACTGCTGCCACAGTTAAAATAACCCAGAATAAATAATAACTGGAGAATAATGGAAAAAAAAATCTTGTATCTATAATGTAATCTTTTGACAGAGATTAGATTTTCTACCATTCTGTGCCATAACTCCATGTGCTAACCTCGAATCAGCCTCTTTTTTGAATTTAATCAACTTTTGGCAATTCTGAGCATTGTGTACAATAAATGAGAGAAGAAGCATGCTCGACCTATTTATGTTCAGATTCTCTCTCAGGAGAAAGTGACCTCACTGTAACGCATGATTCATATCATGTGAACTTTTTGCAGATTTTTTCAAGTGATTTTTTGTAACCGAGATAACAGAGTTGACCAGAACATGGGGACATACACAAAATCTATATTTTATATTGAAATTAAATAACAAAGGGTTTAACTGGAGGATGTGAAAGGGGCCCACAAATCTATAATGACACGTGTGCTTTTATCCCAAGTAAGACTAGATTTACTTCAGCTGTAGATTGTCAGAAAGATATTCCATGAGAGGACAACTAGTATTTTGAGAAGATCGACAGAACAGTTTCCAAACAAACTTTGTGTGTTGTTGTTCCCTTGTGTGCTGTTTATTCATTTGATCGGTGGGTGGATTGGTTAATTGGCTTGTGAAACAGACTCTGGTTTGAATTCAGCTAAACCAGCTAACCAAGTATCTTATCCTTCATTACTTCCAACATGGAAAACAACTTTTAACAGTGCTGCTGCCGTCAAGTGTGGGAGCGACTTACATTTTATTTTCATATATTGAATTTAATTAAAGGGAAACCACTAAGGATGTGAAAGAATTTTCCAGTCTTATCATTTAATTATAGGATAACATCCTGTTTCATTATTTGTTTCTAGTAACTCATAATTACAGATAAGGCACAGGTTTATAGTTTCTATTGACACCCAAGTTCCTAAAAGTTTCTTTATACACAAATTGGACAAAGAACTCAGAGCCATTCGACATATATGAGGGATAGGAGGGCTACAATCAGATGGTAACATCAATGAGTAAGCACATTCATTATCAGGATTCATCAGTAAGTGTAGAGAAGACTTTGTTCCCAATAAACAATAAATGTATAAACAGGAAGCCATGGATCAACAGCACTGGGCAAACTGCTCTCACTGCATGGGACACTACGTTAGCAATAGGAAAAACAGCCCATTATAATAATCAAGGCAACCATGCAGATGTTAAGAGAACCGATCTAGTAATAACTTAGTTGAAATGACTCACACATGTGACAAGTACAACACATGATCACGGAATTTAAAAAGAGTCTTACCCAAGCCACTGGCATCATTGCCTCCCACCCAGACAAGTTGAATACATTATAAGCCTATTTTGAGTTCATAAACACCAACCTCCCATACAGACTCCACCACCACCACTGACATGACTAATGCTTCAGTCATTGGCGAGGCCAAAGTAAATTGGTCTTGCGCATTAAAATTCTCAATGTGGTCCGACCAGATGGAATTCAATGCTTGGGTTTTAGAATGTGATGTTTTCACAGACATATTCAATCTATCCATGCCCGAGTGTGTGGTCCTCTTATGCTTCAAATCATCAATCATCATTCCAGTGACAAATAGGTAACATGCCTAAATGTCGGGCATCCTGTAAACCTCACCTCTAAAGTGAGCTAATTCTTTGAAAAGCATGTTTAATAACTCATCTGTTGCCTGTTACTGCTCACCATTGATCAGTTCAAGATTCAAGACCACCTCCAGTCTTGACACAAAGCCCAGTGAACTGGGACTCAATCCCGTCCTGATTAGTATCCTGACTTCCAAATGTTGAACCAGCACCAGGATGACAACCAGCAACAGAACCCTTCTCCTATGACTACATGGACACAACTTTGTGTTTAAGTTTTTGACAACTCAACAGTGGCCTGATTTTCAACAATGAAGAGACGACCTATCACTAGTCTCACACAATGAGGTCACGACAGCAACCTCTTTCTCTCAACATGGAGGTTTTTGGGCACTACAGGAAGAAAGCATGGGAAACCAAAACCCTCCTCTTAGCTTTCACATCAATGTTGGTCTCATCTTGGGTGCCTATTTTACCTCGGGCACCAGAAGAAGTTCTCCATGGAGCACAAGATTCTACAGAATCTCTCCGGGGCACAATTGTGAACATCCTGATAACAAATATCACAGTTGCCCTGTTTCCAGCAAACCAGTTCCAGATCCAGTTCTTGATCAGTGCCTAACTTGGTGACAGTTCTTAGATTTCCCACCATGGAGAAACTGGCCCCTAAAAACAGGTGCTAACAGCGACCCAAATTCAAGCTAGGCCAGAGCCGGGAGCCAGTGATGTTTGGGCGCCAGTGCCGGGTTTATTGCAACAAGCCAAAACTTTTTGTCTGCCATGTTTAAGAAACTTGTTACAAAGTCAGTGTTTACGCAAATACAATGCGACATTGCTGAATAGACCAACAACAAACTAAAAATGAACCAAGCATGTTGGACATGAGTACTTCCCAGTGGTGCTACAAAGCTATTACCCTCAACCCCAAAGGGTCATACAGTCATCCAGTGCATTAGCCTTTGTAGTTCTCTCCAGGAGGTTTGTGTTTTGAGTGTGCTTTGTCTCAATTCAGAATACAGCACCTTCTTGAAGGGTTGTATTGATATCTGGGGTGTTAATTCCAAATGTATTTTTTGGAAACATTCAGAGAGTGATTTATTTCTCCTATAAAACTCTTTGCCACTAACAATTCTCTCTTTTCATCCATGTTTTCATCCATGTCTACAGCCTTTCATGCAATGCCATGATCATGGTGGCAGCAGTTTTTTTTCTGTAATACTGCTGTCACCATTAGAAAAAAAATAAACGCAATAGCAGACTTCCTTGTTAGAGAAAAAGAAAATTTGCTGTGTCATTAATTTCAAACCAATCCAAAGCGAGCTTAGTTCACTTATTTGTATCAGAGTAGATCTCAAATAGGACACAGGCTACAAAGTTGTATTATTTAAATTCCTCACAAAAGAAATAATACCAGATGTTTTCTACGTTGTTGTCGGAATGTGATTGATTGCCATGAATTTGAATATTAAGGTCCTAGGTGTGGTAAACTGATAACAAGATAATTTCCTTTAAATAACATGTTAAGTGCAGGATCAACAAAAACGTAGAGTTACGAGTGTTACGAGTTGAATTTGACAAAAAAAAAGAATGTTCATTAATTTTCAGTCAAAAGTTATTATTTTCATAGATAATTATTTAGTTTTTGTCTTAATTTGATGTGTATACGTTTTGTTAAAAGTGCAGTCAGCAAGACAAATAGCTTACAGTGCAGATAATTGATATAGGTCCTAGTTTGTGAAGGGTTAATTGCTTGTGATTCATTAGTAAAGCCTATGGGCTCGAGTTAAGGACATTGCGCTACTCTTCCTCATTCAATACAACTGAGTGAAGTCAAGAGCTGCGTGTCCTCATCCCTCATTGTTCTCATTACTATTCCCTGGATAAGGTCAATAATTACTGTCCATAAAGCACTATGCTTGCATTTTTTCTGTTTTCCTATTCCATCCCTTTTTTTTCTCTTAATAACTTTTTTATTTTTTTTTTATTATTTAGACTTTATTAATGTTGGAGCTGCTGGAATGCTTGACTTTCCAGGTGGGGATTGATAACGTTTGTTCTATTCCAATCTATAAAGTTCTACGTTCATGTCAGGAATATTTTTCTCATGTTACTGTTGTTTTGTGTGAAAGTTAGATCCATATTTTGCTGGCATAGTGTTGAAAGTTTATTGGTAACTCCGTCAGTGTTTAAACCGGCTACGGGATCCACCATATTGTCTGACCGCTAACTTTTGACATTGGTATTTAGGATCATTTCTGTGCTGTATTTATATACTTGTTTTGGTAAGCTGGAAAACTGTTGACAATGTTTCTGTAAGACACCAGTTCATATGGCAGCTTCATCTAAAATACTTTAAAAGCCTGAATTGTTTATATTTTATATTCTGACATAGATTCAAATAGCAGTGACACTGCGGTCCTGAGACTGTGTGAGTGTATTCATATTTTAACTAAATGTGAAAGATTTTTTGATTGTTAAAAATTATTCAATACAAATGAGGGGAGGCGAGAGCTGCGTATCCGAATCCCACATTCTCCTTAATACTAAATACAGTATGTATTACTGTTCAAGGGAACAATATTCGGAGGCAACACTGGGTTGTTTGACTTGAGCACTGTCGCTGACCTTTGGAACCCTCTTGTCAATCATCCCTTCAAACAACCCAGGCATCAGAGAAAGGAGCCGGTGAGGCAGTTGAGCCTATTTTCATGTAGACATGGAAACTTGTATCCTGAAGTGAGCAGGAGAGACCACTATGGAACAACAAAAAGCAAAATCCTAAGGGATGAGGTCATAACCGGTCTTCTTAATACTAAGGATGCAAAAGACAAGACCGAAGTCGCCACTGACTATGAATTACTAAATCAGAACGACGAACAAGAAAATCTCCAGAATGAGGCAAGAGCGCTAAGTCTGCCATTACAGTTGAAAGAAAATGCTATGCATTCAAGTTCAAGCCCTCCAGCTCCGAAAAAATCCCCAGCACTTTCAAATGGTTCTATATTGGACAAAGAATTAAAGATATCAGGCCCTATAGCTGAGACAGGATAAAGAGATCGGCTAACATTTTCTAGTCGGATCAAACAGATTGAAAGTGAGTAACAGTGGGATGGTGGGAGGGGATAAGTCTTCCTCCACTGTAAGTATGTTGTGCTCAACCAAAACATGTAAAGGTCATAAAAAAGTGGGAAAAAATGATGACACTTACAACAAACAACCCGGCAAGAAGATTGATCTCAATATCTCCAATGTTTGAGTTCTTTATTTCTTAACTACTGTTAATGGCTTTTGGAGCCCTCTTCTGAGCAAGAGGAGGATATGATTTGAGATCCTTTCATTTATAGTAGGTGCTTCACAGTTTGCTTATGTAACAGGGTGACGATACGATATTAGTAGGATTGGATGAAAGTGATAGATACACAGGAAGTGCTCTGTGATTGGTTCCAGTAGGTGTGTCCTTAGGTCACCAAGGTCCGTGTAGGTATGGTCACAATTCACAATTTGTGTTTTACAGCGTGAAGTTCATAGAAAAAATTAAAAGGTATAGTCATCATTCAGTCCAGCAGGTGTCATGGTGTTAAGCGTGAAGATACAGTACATCTATCTCTGAGTGAAAGGGGGCTCAGCAGAGACTCTCCAGAGTCAGATATCATTGATGCTGTAATCCTTACCATCACACCAGGCCTGGCTTGCAGTTACAAAGTTATCTTGAAGGAAAGCAAGACCTCACCCTGCCTGCTTTGTCGTAGAATTCTAAGATCTCATTATCAAGGGAAAGGTCCCACAGAAATATACAAAAAACGTACGTCTGAAGTCTGAAAAAAAATGCCAGAAAGCAAACAAAGCAAAGATGCCCCTCAAAATAGCCTATATGAGTGTTAGAATCGCTAGGATCACTTGGACTTATGAATGCACCTGCAGCATTTCAGCGCACCATGGAATAGTGCTCGGAGGGCTTAAGAGACGAAATCTATGTGCCATACCTTGATGATATTCTTGTGCTCAGCAGGACATTTTAGAATCAGGTCAATAATGTTAGGAGGGGGCTGCAATGACTGAGGTTGCATTGGTTGAAACTGAAAACCAAAAAGGTGTGACCTGTTTGAAATAGGGATTTTGTACATTGGGAGTATTGTGTTGGGTGAAAGGAACAGGATGGAGCTTGTGGAAAGTGAACAACAAGTGAAAAATACACAACCACATACTGTTGGTGAGTTGCGAGCGGGCTTGGGACTGTTGAGTTATTATCGGGAGTACATAAAAGACTTTTCACGCGTTGCTAGCTTTTTATATGAACTGCAGAAATTGAGATGTTTAAAACAAAAAGGGAAAGTGGCAAACAAAACCAAAAACCTAAGGAGTTCCATCCAACACAATCATTGAATGTAATGACATACTTCAGACAACCCTGGGAAAGTTGAAAAACTGTCTCACTCAGCCCCCTGCTCTAGGATTTGACAGAGTTTTCACAACCATTTATACAGATACTTCCAATCACGGACTAGGTAGTGTCCCAAAAAGCAGAATGGAAAGTTTCATATGATCACTAATTGCCCCTGTACTTTAACTGCAGCAGAGACATTTTATTATCTTCATTCAGCTAAATCGGAGATTCTACCTCTCAAATGGGCAATCACAGAGAAATTTCTTTGGTATCTATACCACGCCCCATTCTCTATTGTCTACAGCGACAATAATCCGTGTACCTATGTGTTGTCCACTGCCTCAGCAAAGAAAATATTGATGGAGACAGTCTGTCCAGAATGCCTTTTGATATGGAAAAATTCATGAAAGCATTTAGAAGAAATATCGTACAATGTCATCAAATCTGCTACACATACTATTGAGAATCAGGACAAATCCAGTGTTTCATGGTCAATGGTTGTCTCAGTTGAAATGGTGGCAACAAAAATAGGCACAGACACCTCACACATTCCCCTAACAACAAAACAAATAAAAAAATTCCAAATAAATTACCCCACTGTTGTATCAATGATTCAGTACGGACTTGTAGAGAAAAGCCATTGAATTAAAAAAAAAAAGGAGCTCAGTTCACAAGTCACAGGACTCCTGAGAGCCAGTTGAAATGTCGTTCAATTTGACCTAAAGCAGAACAAGGAAACAATCCCGACAAATATATTAAAAAAAGAAAACAGGGCATGGAAAAATCACATCAAACCATGAGAGAAAATGCCGGAAAAGCTGCAATGAAGAGCCAACAACATTATGTCAGGAAGGTGAAAAACTCAGTATTAAAGCCGGGGGACTGCACTTTAATCAGGAACATGAAATCTCATGGGGATCCAGGTAAACTGAGAGACTCCTGGGAGGATACTGTCCATATATGTTACATATCCCCCGGTGTATGAACTTAACACCAACTAACTGCGATTTTATTGTTTTCTTCTCTGCTCCCGCAACTTATTTCTTGCAAATAAGTGACCAAAATATAATTAATAATTAAATGAAAGAAAACCAAATAATTGACCATACATTGTAAACAACTTCAGTGCTTTCTCAAAACTGCTGGTATTCTGCTGCAGTTAAGTAGAGCAACTACCAAAACATTTGCTCAATACTTGCTTGAGGTGTTAATTACAATCATTGTTAATATTTAACTTGTTTTCTAATTTAATATTAGGAAGTGCATTTTTTTTATATACACTTGACAAATAGTAATTTTTGACCCTATAAAGATTTTCTCTCCGTCTTATTCACTAATGTTGCCGTAGCAATGTTTTGGAACTTAACACATGTAGCCGACTTGCAACTTGGTCCCATCATCCATGCACATTCTTGGGTACCTCCTCATTCTTGCTTCTCCCAATGTAGAGCTGTTACATCATTCTGAATTGTTTCTAAACAGGTTTCTTCGAGCTATCTTATGTTTCCTGCTTTCGTCGGACCAACGTTGTCATCCTCAGCCCCACCTGATTCATATAAAAGCATTCCAAAAAACATTTTGTGTGTTTTCATTGTGATGACAGCAAAGCATGCCTGTTATTTGTGTACACACACACAGACATAGTGTTATAGTGGGGATATGTTGAGGGTAATTTTAATTTTGCAAGGACTGTTAACTTTTTGTTTAAAGTTACTTTTGATGGCAATGAATAATGCTAACTTTATGTTAACCAAACCTTTTCTTTTTATGTTTTGCGTCAACAATTTTAGCGTGCAACACCAGCTAAACACCAGCTTACATAGCTAGTACAAGCTGAGGTTTGACAAGGAAAATTCTGATCAACAAAATATTTTTGTTATTTATAGTTTTTCTTGCAAGATACACAATCCCCACATAATTGACAGAAACACTTTCTGTCTCAGATGAAAGCATAGGTACAGTTAAAAAACTACATTAAGCCATATTTTTTTATGAAACACACTTTCTTATCAAACGAAATTATTTAGATTTACAAAACCAAAAATTCAAATGTCAAAGAAGACTGTAACCGTGGCTCGAAAAAATATGTATTCAAAAAATTACTAAACGATGTACTCATTTAGAAAATACAAAGCGTCTCGGAAATGTATTACTCAATACAAAATGTCATATGTAAGGCTAACGACATGCTTGCAAGGCAACGTTTAGGAAAATCAAACCCAATTCACCGTGAGGCAGCAGCCCCGCCCAAGGCATCTGAGCCTGCATCTACAGCGGACTCACAAACTTTTATACTTCAACAGAAATGTCCGACTTTACATCATAGGAAAATGAATGTTAACATAAAGCTTGACTTAAAAGCAGATATTGGCATTTTTTAACAAGTACTGAGATGTGAATAGCAGGTAAAATGAAGCAGAAATGAAGAAATAGAGAAAAACAGTTTGTTCTCCAGATTGCATCAGATGGTCGATGAAGTTTACACCCTAAGGCAACCTGAAAAGAACCGTTTCACGGCCGAAAGATTCCCCTGGATGCTGGTCTATATTTACTCTGTAAATATTAAACATGTAATATTATATATAATATTATATATTATTATATAATATATATTCCGCCCTAAACTGGTTTCAATCCTACTTCACCGACAGAACATAATTATTCCCCTTGGAAGTTCGAGGTCCCGGACACACACCGTCACTTGTGGGGTCCCCCAGGCATCATTCCTTGGCCCCATTCTCTTTATACTATACATGCTCCCCCTTGGCCATGTCATCAGTCGATATGGACTCTCATTCCATTGTTACGCTGATGACACGCAAATCTACATAAAAACTGACACATGTTCCTCCACAGCCTCTCCATCCTCATCGTCATCATCATCTCCCTTGTCAACTCTCCGCGCTTGTCTGGAGGAGATAAAGGTGTGGATGAAAAACAACTTTCTCCAGTTGAACAGCTCCAAAACCAAAGCAATTTTAATTGACACCCCACATCAGACCCAGTCTTCCTCCATAACCAGTATTACCTTCTCTGGTCATGACATTCCCCTCTCTTCATCAGTCACCAACCTCGGCGTAAGATTCGACCCTCAACTCACTTTTGAATCCGACATTAAACACATCTGCAAGATCTCCTTTCATCATCTCAGAAATATTTCCAAAGTACGTTCTTCACTCACCTTGAGTGATGCTGAAAAGCTGGTCCACGCATTTGTCTCCTCCAGACTGGATTACTGTAACGCACTTCTCATCGGGATCCCTGATAAAAGTTTTCAAAGACTTCAGTATGTTCAAAACAGTGCTGCAAGGATCCTGATGAGAGTTCGTAAACACGAACACATCACCCCTGTTCTTCATTCCCTTCATTGGCTTCCCATCTCCACCAGGATTTATTATAAGATCTCTCTCCTCACTCACCAGTGCATCCATGGTAATGCAGCCCCCTACCTAAAAGAACTACCCATCCCACTGACCTCAACACGATCCCTCCGTTCTACACACTCATATCGCCTCCTCCTTCCTCGGACTAAGCTCAGCACCATGGGTGATCGGGCCTTCTGATCTGCTTCCCCTCGTCTGTGGAATGCCCTCCCTGACCATCTGGGGGCTCTACAGATGATTGACACATTTAAAAAAGGACTAAAAACTTTTGCTTTTTAGTAGAACCTATAACTTTAATTCACAATTCACAAACACAATATTTTTATCTTACTGTGTAGAATTGTTTAGATTGTATAGATAATAAAATTAAGAATAAATATCTTATTACATAATCACCCTCTGTATTGCATTACTGAATTTGGCAGTGTAAATGTCTATTCATCCAGTCCTAACTATCATGTTCAGACACAGAAACTAAAAAGGGAGCAAATCCTTATAGTAATGGTGAAATTATACCTAGTCAATAAAGAGATTAAATGTCGTGTGAATTAAATATAAATTGAAAGGTCGGCTGAGATGTGGAGCGCTGCAATTACAGTTGGAGGTGAAGAGTTGGACTAGCGGTAGGGGAGCTATACTGTATTTATGAACACAATGTCACATAGATGTCATTCAAAGGTTACTAAGCTCCAGTGAGCGTCTGATTGGGAATAATGCAGCATACACAGTAAATGTTGACAGGACCTATAAGCCAATAGCCACAATTAGTTGAAGGTCATGTGGTTGAAATTGCAAACCTTTGGGACACTCCACTCAATTAAATAAGAGGAAAGACACTTTGCCCTTCTAGGCCGTCACAGCATCTGATAAGCACCACCAATCAAATGTTTTTGATTAGAGAGGTTTGAGGTCACGACTATGATTAGGGTTATGTCAAGCCAAAAGTGTTTAGAGCCAAAAACAGCCGTGAAAAACCTGCCTTCATGCAAGCTTTCTCACCATCTCACACCAGGCAAAAAGAAGTTCACCTCAGAGAGTAGTAATCCATAGCCTTCACTTTTTTCAAATGTATATACTGTAGGTATATATTCACGGTCATACATGCTGCGAGCAACTCCTTTGCTCTTGCATAGTAAAGCTCTAAATCTTAGATTGTAGATAGATGTAGGTATTCTCAACTCAAATAGGGTTATCTTTTTGAATAAATTGAATATTATATTCATAACTGTTTTTTTAATTTAAGTTTGGGAAAACCCCTTTTTATCTCCTTATGAAGAGGTTCTCGCTTCCTTATCCAAGCCGCCATGCGTGTACAGTCGCCTGGATGGACAAACCAGATGTTGGGTCTGGAGATGGACTTTTTCCTTTATAAGTTGTTAATAGAAAAAATGTTGCTGGTTTGTGTTCTTACAAATGAAAGATCATACTTAAGGAGTGTCATAACCTTGCTGACAAAGCCAACAGGAGGAGTCATGAATATTTATCATCCAGACCGCCCCATCCTGGCCTCGCTGGGTCTCGTTATCGAGAACCGAGATTGTGCCACATCTCCTGCCGGGGTGTGATCACTCCAGAAAAGTCGGCTGTCCGTGGCCCACTGAGAAGATTTCAGCAGGGGAATTTGACGGACCTCACCGGAACTTTGTGGTGAGACCCAAGCAACTCAAGGTCGGCTTAGAAATAAATCAGGTGAAGAAGCAGAGGGGGATAGTTTGCAGCTACGTTGAAGGGATCAACAGCAGCAGTTTGGGTTCTTATGCCTAGTTACCTAGTAATTTTAGCGTGATTTAAGCTCAGCTGTTTCTTACTGCGCTAAATGGTTACCAGTTAACATTTTAAAATTCCAGAATTTTATATTAAACAAACTAAATGTTATATTAATTTAGCAATGTGGGCAAAAGTGTTAGGCTTGCCAAACTAAAGGACCTAAGGTCAACACCCAACTCCAGGGAGAAAGGTTAAATAGGAAGTAATTTTACAGTAGTCCAGAGAAGCAGAAGCAATAGTGATGAGGCAAACAATGAAGCATGGCAGGTAGGCAGGTCCTAGACACAAGGACAGATTAATTACACACATAGAATTACAAAAAAACAAAAACTTGAATACACAATTGCAACGAGAAAGCAGGACAGAGGCATTGCAGAGGTGATTGATGGGGAGGTCGAGCTGTGCAGCAGGGAAGTGGTTGATTGAAGAATCGGGTAACGAGGAGGCCGGACATGAAGGTGCAGAATCATGCCTGTAACATGGACACAAATGAACTCAGACGGATGGGGAAAAGAAGGAGGAAGACAGAGGATAACAAGGAAGAAACCGGAGTTGCTCTCATGGCTGTCACAAAAGTCTTTAAGAAAGATCTTTAAGAAAGTGCTGATTTGAAAAACGACTAAATCTCTGTATTTTCAGAATCAAAGTCCTATTATAACCATGACAAATATGACCATATTACAAGGATGAGCGACAGATATCAACCTTTGACGACGTCTACCAATCGTTATCTACATATCACTGGTAGTGTATTTTGTTTCTGCTGTTTGCTCTTTCACGCTCCATTCCATCACCTTTTTACAAATCAAATGACATTGCCAGGTGTTAATTACAGTGGGCATGAAAGCACCAAAAAACCTGGTGCTCATACTATAGTCTGTTTCAAAATATAAGCAATTTTCAACAGTTCAAGCGTCTAACATCGTTACATAGTCAGCTCATTGTGAAGAGGAAATTGAAGGTCTCGAGTGCAGAGCTTGGGTTTTATTGCATGCTGATGATGGATGGCATAAAAACTATTACTATGTAAAATCTAATTCATGTATGACTGTCTCTACCGCCCAGTGTCTTAGAAATATCCACTTGTTAACCTTCAGCTTGTGCACCAATGTCAGAGTGCTTCAAAGTTTTCAGTAGTGCTGGGTTGATATGTAAACAGTCATTAGAAAGTTGAAGTCAAGAAACAAGTTGAGTTCTTCACAATCAGCATGACTTCCCCTCCACCTTCACTCTGTATATTCTAGTCAATTGCTATGCTCCACACATCTCTGGGAAACTCCCAGACCCATGTTTAAACAAAATAGAAGAAAATTCTGAAAGTAACTGTATTTAGACTTTATTCATGAAATTCATGGCCAGCAACTTATCCATCGTACAAAAATGGATGATTGGACTGAATGTACTGAACAAATCACATGTCAAACTCAAATATGTAATCCGTGTCTATAAAAAATGATTCCCTGGAAAGCCAGGTTTTTCATACAGTGCCTGGATGTCTACATTTTTCTACTTCTAGCAGAGCCATTGCCAGAAGCATTTATATTTTGTGTTGTTTGCCGTCTTTCCATCCCTCTTCTGTCCGTACAACCATCTGTATGTGTCGTGTTCTTGCAAGCTTAAGATGTGAGGATCACTTTGAGTAAGGGCATCCCTTCAAAATTGTCCAAAACACCCACCCTCCAGTGGATAAATGGATGGATGTGCGCATGAATATCCAAGGTCAACATAACGTTGGACCCTATTTTTAAGAATTCATGATTATGACAGTACTTCAAACTGGTGTTGAAAAGGAGTATACAGCAAGGCAATTACATATGTACAGTGACCTCCTGAATTACTTCCACTCTTTGAAAAAAAAAAATGAGATGCTAAAAATGTCCTTTTGTCAATACTCATGATATTCAATTCAAATTATTCACAACATTCTAAGATTTAACTAAAGTAACCAAATCAAAAAAAGACATTCTTAACATAAAACAGATATTTTTCTGAAAAACGTGTGTGTTATAATTATTACCACCCATTGGCAATCCTGCTATTAAAAGGTAACAGCAGGATATTTCAGTCCAATTTTTATTTTTTTAAGGTTCAAAGGTTTGAGTAGGAACTCTGAAGTGGTGAACAATGACTTCCTGTTTTACTGGGGCATATGATGTGGCACAGCTTTAATTTTCATTAACATTCTCAATTCACAATGGGAATGACCAGAAGAATGTGTCAAAGACACAAGAAAATCCCTCCACAATTAAAAACGCCAGTTTCAACAGTTAGTTATCAATAATTAGGAAGTTTAATGAGATTAGAGATGTTACAAAAGTTACCTGGAAGAGGACATGTCTGTCTGCAAACTGTCATGTCTGCAAACTGACCCCACGCATTGTAAGGAAGGTGGTTCGACTGGCAAAATATTCTCAAAGGAAAGTTAGACAGCCGCAGAGGTCAGTTGAAACTTAGGGTGAGAAAGTGTCCCTCAGCACCATGAGATGGCTCCTACACCAAAACAAGCTGTTTGGGAGAGAAGTAAGAAAAAAAAAGAAAGCACCTAAGATAAGTGAAACTCCACTGGGACTACAAATGGAACAATTCCATATCAGAGTAAAGTCGACCTTTTGGAAACCAACATCAAAGATGGGTAGTCTCTGTCAGGAAAGTTATGTGGGTTGTAGTTGAATTTTATGCATACTTCAAAATCAATCTAATAAGGGTTCAGAGATCACAAAACAAAGGAATTGTCATCGCAATCCCAGTCAGGGGGCCTTAATTCAGAAAAATGAATTTCTGTGGATGTTCTGCTGAAGAGTCCACAAGCGTCAACCTCACAACCTGAAGGAGTTGGAGAGTATAGAGGAATGGTCTCCGATCCTCTCCATGTATTCTCAAATCGGCATTCACAACATTTTGAATGCAATGCCAATAATTCTGGAGAGCACTGTAGATGAATGGAGAGAGAGAGTATGTTGATAGGATAGCATGCAGGTGTAACACAGTGATTGGATTGATATGGATACCTGAATGAGCGCAGCTGATATCAGACTTTGAAGCCTTGACTTGACTTGGATTTTTTTCTCTGCTTCACGCACCATATTTCACACACACCATCATGTCTTCATTACTCATTTACTGAATGTCATATTTCATGACTGTGCTGCCTTGCTCACGCGCAGCGGCTCCACCACACCAATATGTGAAGTATGAGCATTGGATTAGCTGTGACAAGTTCAAAACAGAGCATAGGAAACATATGCCTGTAAGTACACAACTCACGGTTTTATTTTGTATGTTAAAGTGACATAGTTAATATCTCGTCTTATATATTGTTTAAATATGGTTGCGCTGTTAATACTAACTCCTGTTAGCATGTGTATGGCAATTCCCATGCATGTTAGCATTAATCCAATGGACTAATCAGTATCACATTAAACATAAAGTGGTTTATGATTTCTAAATATGTGACTTATTTGTATGTTTTCATGTGTTTTCACAGTTTTACAGTGCCTTTATTTGGGAAGCAGTAAATGTTCCGACTGCACCTGGAGGCTTTTGTTTCTCATTTAAAGAACTGTTTACCTATCTGCCAAAGATAGGTATTCCGCGGTGGAATACTGACACTTCTTCATAATGCTGAATGTCATATTTCCTGACACTTCTTCATATTCTTTGAAATCAAATGTTTTTTCAAAATAAGTAATTGTATTTTCTTGCTTTACATTCTTCTGTCACCTTGCGTTAGTAGTCTTTTCTTTGCAGTGCAGGATGAAGTCTGCATGGGTGTTGGAAAACAGGTGTGAGGTAAGGTGAAAGGTGAAACACAAATCATTAACAAGCTAGATAAAAACAAAGGGATAACAACAAATAAAATTGACTGTAGCTGATAAAATGCAATAAACTGGTGCAAAAACAGGCTTGAAATATTTGGGAGGTGAGATCAAATTCAATCAAAGGCAGTCGTTGGATGACGTCAGTTATTTTATTAATACAACAGCCCTTATCATTTGGTCACTGTAATAGGGAGCAGTTTTACAGGTCTAACAATGGTCTCCAACAATTATTGATGACCTGCCAGCTGTGCCCCAGCTGAATTACGTTGTTGTAGAAAATAATTGAGGCTGTGGGTGATCTGTACACAGTTACAAAACACACCACAGCATACTTTACAATGGAATTTTCGACACCTGTATCATCCAAAGCAGTTAACCTGTTAGACATTGTAACTATGTGCTGAAAAATGGTGTGTACTCTCACACTACCACACAGGCGGCAACTATTTTTGTCTCGCCATGGTCACTTAATTGTTGATTATCGAATGCAAATTTGGTCCGTTATCAAAGGATCACAGATCATATATTTTCACTCTATCTGACTTTCCCATGTTGGACTCACCCAGGCTTTTGGAATTCTATGCCATTTTTATGGATGTCCTCTAAACCGAAAATTACTGTTTTATATTTGTGAGATTAGGTGATAAAACTACTGTTGAAATCGTCCAAACCACATACATAGCGCATTTTCCGAAATTTTCCTTCATTCTGGCTATGTCCTAAAGTTATAATAGTATTTCCATGTTTCTGGAATAGTCGCAGAAGATATCCCATCTTCCTTTCACATGGAATAGGACTGCTATCAGTTGGGTCTAAATAAATGATTAATTATTAGTTTTTGGAACCATTTATAGTTCCAACAATTACACATACTTCCCTTGCTACTGAATTACTCTTAAAATATAGTCATTTACTCATTTGTAAAGCTAAGAATTGCAGTCTTCTAACTGATATGCTATTCAATGAAATTGAATGTCATATTATTGAGAATATACCTCAATGCTCTTCTTTTTTTATATATCTATATAAGCCTGTGATGACTCATGCTTGCTTGTGTTGTTTCAGGCCATGGTTATAGACCGTGAGTCAGTCTCGTCTATATTTTTGGGAATCCTCATGTAAACCCGGAAATATTAACAGAAGTGTTTTTATTGTTGTGTGTGTAATAACTATTACGAAGAATCTAATATACTGACATCAATTGTGGTGACGATTAAAATATAGATCGTGCTGAGCTGGACATTATTTGAGTCTGTGAGACACACAGACCTGCAAGTGAGGAAGCTTCCAACTCTTTTGCCATAACGATCGCCAACGCCTCAGAGAGAAAGCACCCAGAGTTGTCAATGAACACCAGCCTCAATTCATAACCCGTGGTAGTCAAAAAGGGCCTCCTCTGACTCCCATCACAATATAGGAAAAACTTAATCTTCATCTGCTCATGACAATGTATGATGACATTGCAATTAACCACCCTCAGTCACAAAGGTCCACCATCTCTTCCCGAAATCTAGATCAGTAAGTTCAGTATAATTCAAAATTATTCTCTTCCTTCATCACCATGTCACCATGACATTAGTTTTATACGGAACAACCTCACTCCTATTCATCAACCTTCTGTGTTTCATTTATTACTAATAATTCACAATTATGTACCGTTTGTAGTTAAATAACCCCTCGATTTAGACCAGCAGTTGTGCTGCCTGTTCTTTGTTTGAAAAGAAAATGGATGTCAAAGACATTTAGAAATTTTGACTTCCAGATGTTTGAGTGATTAATTAAATTGTCTCAAATTTATTATAATATTACAAATTTAATAATTCACAGCTCTACCAAATTTCAATGGTAGACATTGACAGACATTTGGTAGACATTTGGTTCAACATTTGGTTCGACCCCCAAGATACGGGTCATTCTTCCTTTAGACCCCCTGGATGTTAACCCTGATAGCGGCCCGTGCTCTTATCGAAGTCCACTACTACATTTGTTGGTCATCTGTAACAACTCTAATTAAATATGAATTTTTATAAAATTTAATAGTATATATTTGTCATAATTAATCCAAAATTTCCTCAAGTATTGACCATCTATATAGTTAGATACTCTGGACATAATGTGTATAACATATATAATAAAATAATATACTATATTTTAACCTTCTCAGCTCACGTGAAAGGAACAAAATATATCTGTTTTCCACTGTCAACACCTTCTTCTGACCACTTGATACAATATGTACTCCACTGCACACTGCAATACCTTCATGACCATTTTGTATGCAATAATTGAAAGACTTCATCAGCACTTAGCCTCCATAAATCATACAGCATCCAATCCAACTTATCCAGCCCCGTTTGACTCCCCTCTCTTTCCATTATCCAATTTTCAACTCCAACCTTGCTGAAATATGTGGTCTCGAAAATCCAATCCAAACACCCACCTGCCAGCTAGATCCCCCATCTCTACCGAGGTTCCTCACAGCTCTGTTTTTGGACCGTTCATCTTCATCATCACAATCAAGCCCCTCCATATCCTCGCACCTCCGTACTACTCTGTCCCCCTTCAACCAAAAATGTCCTCTCGTATTCTTCGGTCTTCCTCCTCCTTGCTCCTCATTATGCATCCTGCCCGTTTATCATCTATGGGGTCCAGAGCTCTTAGCCGTGCAGCCCCAACTCTGGAGCTCTCTCCCACAAACCATCCGTGAAATTGACTCTCTAACCATCTTCAAATCCCGTCTAAAAACCTACCTTTCAGACTTGCTTATTCTGTGTGAATGCTGTGTTGACCTTGTAATTATTTTTAGTTCTTATTGCAGATCTTTTTAGTAATGTCCTGATATTTGTTGTTTTTTATTGTATATCTGTAAGGTGACCTTGGGTGGGCTGAAAGGCAACCCATGAATAACATTTATTATTATTATTATTTATTATGAATTTAAATATATGCAAACCAGAAGTTGATTTGTTGGTCAAGGAAAACCGTAAAGCTATAATTTTAGTCCAAATAGTAGAACAAAGGTCAGTTGCTATGTAGAACAGCGGTTGCCATTATTGAAATAAGACAGTTAATAAAATCTATTTCATAATATGTATGTAATATGTTACTGTTATGCTTATCTTGTTGACTGCAGCACAGAAAGTAGACTGCTTTAGTCAACCACACACAGTGGGTGTTTTTGGTTACCAATGGTAACCAATGGCTCGTTTCATTCAAAAACCCCAATAGGCTGAGGCGGTCTGAGAAACATGGTGTGTGGGTGGCAGTTTCGGAAGAACATGCAGTTTCATAAACACAGCTTATGAAGTGCTGCATGTTGCTTTTATGAATGCCGTACCACACCTGCAGCCTTATATTATGTCATTGTCACAACATAATGTGGTATCTGTGCTGCTTTTAAGATACAAATAGACTCCTCGAAAACAAATGCAAGGAACACAGGGCAACAACACAGTGCAACAAACACAATTTTGATTTAATTTGTTTCTTAATCCATTGCTTTGTAAAACAAATCCTGACAATGCTGTGTGCATGACACTTAAAACTATTAGACAATAGGCTCATCGTATATAATCATATTTTTAGTGATCACGTCAAATTTCCAATCGCGCAAGAGTGAAACGCAGGGGAAAATACATATATATATATATCTTGGTTTTATTCTTTACTTTTGTTGCCCATTCTTCTGTGTTCTTTATATTCTCTTCATTCAATAGCCCATTATTGCTTTCAAAAACTCTTCACACTCCATGTGATATATTGTTATATTCATTATGGAAAATATATTTGAAGTTGAACTTCATGTCAAAGTGACAAAATTCCAGCATATTATTACATCTTTAAAGTAGGTGCTTGGCCTTGGTGCATATTTATTGAATTAAGTATTCTCCAAGTTGTTAATGCTTCAGAGCCGTGCAGGTATTTCACAGCGCTCATCAAGAGAACAACACAATCTATAGTCAGATATGAAGGATTGTTTGGAACACATGCTGATGTGTATTAATAAAAGTAATTTTGATGGGGGTGGGGGTGGGAAGGGGGGTTGTGTTTTGAAAGAGAGCACGGCCTGACATTATACTGTTAAGTGCACTGACTGTTAACGTAGAGGTCCGCAAAAGGTCATAAAATTACCAGAAATGCTGAAGGAGCTGGCAGAGCCAAAGCCAAGGATTTATAGTTTTCTCTGGAGATACTAAAGTTTTTATCTCCAGGGATCATAAAGTCCTGTTGAGTCTTCTTACCCTATATTAAAAAGAGAATTCAACACAGAAGGTGTGAATACCAGTCTTTGCCAAAGATTGGGACAAATCTCCTGCAAAGACACATCTGTTCATATTTTCCTGAGTCTCCCTGAAGAATTTATTAAATTACATGCTGCCTTGCAGTCAGTTTGAGTGCAAGAATGAGTATAGCTTATACTTCTCTGCTGTCCCTGCTGTCAATCTTATTCCTTACTAATACAAATTTGACATGAGAAAGGCTGTAGCCAGGTTTTACTTCACAGTTAAGCAAGACAAACCTCATCAGGCATCTTAAGAAGCTCCCAAAGGTTGTGTCTTCTGTTTGGAGAATAGGAAACTTTTGATCATTTTGATGTTTCAAGGCCATCATATCATGGCAAATTGGAGAAAGAAGGAATAATGCACAAAACTGCAAAAACAGAGTTTGACTTTCATTTTAATACTGTGACAAGGTAGATCAGATTAAAGATGCCATTTACACAGTGTTTTTGACCTTATATGTCCTCATTTGCATGCACAAGATGTATTTTAACATGAATATCTACCATGTCATTCACAAAAGCTGGAACTCCTCCATTATATCCACTTGAATGAAATTACAGTAGGGATGGAGTTTGAAGAGAGAAAGGGTCTGATTATATATTACACGTGTGACTTTTACATGTACTCATTATTCCTTCAATGTGATTTCTTTCCTACATGCCACCCTTTGTACCAAGATATGTCCCTACCTGCAGACTAGGTTTAACTGTAAGAGAATATAACCCATTCTCCTCAATTCAAAGAGCTGTGATAAAGGCTACTGGAATGACCCATAATTTCTTCCCATGTAATCACAATACATTCTAACTCCTTCAGCTATGAAATAATAGAAAACAGATATTATTACCTCTGCCAAGGGGGCGTTTTTTTTTATCTCTACTTGTTTGTTAGTTTGTCTAATTTCACCTCCACCAAGGACTTGATGTTTTTTCCTTCCTTAGTTATTTGTTTGTTTGTTTCTCTGTCTTTCTGTTTGTTAGCAAGATTACAGAAAAATTGCAATACAGATTTTCCTGAAATATTAACCTGATGTAGGTTTAGGCATATTATTGAGATGATTAGATTTTGGCCTCATAAAAGTCATATCCTCACAAAATGACTTAATAATACAATTTTCTTAACCATTGCGAGGTGGGTCACTTTCGGATGTCATTTTGCATAACTCATAAATTAATGGACGGATTTGCAATAATATCAACCTTTTGTTGGTCTCTTCCTGTTCTGGGTCCAGACCATGGTAGAACACTGTGCCCTGCTGAATAAAGGACTTTTTGCCAACAAAACTTTAAGCATCCCTTAACTGCTTCCTGCTACCTTCACAATCACACACTTGCGCGCTCTCTCATCTCACCATTCCCTCTCTTGCCCTCACCTTTAATTCCAGCCAAAAGTTTGCAGACAAACGAAACATGCTTTACAAATGTTATTGAACAAACAATATCATTTCCATACACAAAACATGATTCATAAAAAAATGCCATGCATTTCACAAATATAAAGTGTGTTCATCAAACAAACAAAAACATGTTTTATAAATACACTATGATTTAATGATGCTGTGAATTGCAAATAAAAAAAAAAGATCAACCAACTATTATATTTTATTTTTCAAACACAGACAATGCTTATCAAACAAGACTTAACATATTTCTAACACATCACAGAAGCTTGACTGTGATGAAGTCAAAAATGTAAAGGATAACATTATTTAAGTTACACATCATCCATCCACAGTTTAAGCTTTTGTCATTTCCGAGTTAAAGGAGTGTGATTTCATGGCAAAGTGATACCTATTGTTGTAATAGATGAACTATACAACACCTGTGCGACAATTAAAGGAGATTTGTGTAGAATTTGTAGCACACAAATGTCTAAATTTCAAAAAGTTTGATGTTTTTCAGGTTTTTGTAGTTGTAAAATAGATTTTTTTTTTTTGTACATGTAAGACATCTGGTAGTTGTCTCTGAAGTAAATTGATTGTTTGTTTGATAGGCATGTTCTGTGTTTGCAAAACAGGAAATATTAGTTTGTTAAGCATGTTTTTTTATGTTTGTAAATCTTAGTGCATTTGTAAAACATGTTTTATTTGTTTGCAAACTTTGGAAGAAATTTTACTCCATAAGCTTCCTCTTTCAGTACAAACACATGTAATATAGATATAGGTTTCAGTTTCCCTGAGTGTGAATAGTTGGTTGTATCTATGAAATCAACCAGCCAATAGCCCAATGCATGTCAAATCTCCCCCTTGTCATGGGACCAGATTTGCGGTCACAGAAAATTTGTGGTACTGCCCTTGGATCACAGTGGATACCTTTTTAAAGGAGAGATATTCACCTAAAATTATCAATGTTTAGAAAATGATCAGCAATCAAAGAGCCACAGTGGCAAAGTGCTCTCGCACAAATATTCAGGAAACTGCTGTTCAGTATAATCGTGATTGATAACACATTTTAAATAAATATAATGATAAATAAATCTCTATCTTCAACTAGAAGAATCTGAACATAACATTATAACAAATGAAATATTTCCATCCATCCACGTTCTTCCACTTATCTGGGGTCGGGTTGCTCCTACCCAGAGTTCATAACCATCCGTGAGGGATGGAATGTAGATGGACCTATAATTGGAACACATCCATCAGTCCCTATTTTTAAAAAGTAGGTAGGTACCACCATCCTAGTCTGCCACTCCAACATAGGTACTGTCCCCGTCCGCGATACAACATTGGTTTTTGCTTCCGCAAATGCCAAGGCATCTAACCCTAACCTTCATGTCTCTATGCCTGTCTGCTGTTTCTGTAAACCACTGGACTTATGTCCGAAAGGCCTCCTTATTCCGCCAATGGCTTCTTTCACACCAGCAGGTCTCACGTTGGGGAGACCACCTTGTGATCACGAGCTCTGCTCTTCTCCTCGGCCGAGTGTCCAACAAATTTGGCCGCAGATCTAATCATACAACCATAATGTTGATCATTGATCTCCGGCCTGGTACCAAGTACACTTATAAGCCCTCATTTGCTCGAACAGGGGTGTTGGTCCTGGAAATTCCATGAGTAGCACTGAAGGCCAAAAACAGGTCCAATTCCTGTTTAGATCAAGCAGACTTTTTCTCCCAATCATGCCCCTCCAGTCTTTTCCATTGTTCCCTCCCAGGTCTGGCTCGAGACGGGTGCCCTGGTCTCCCTATTCCTGTCTAAATATCAAAAAACCCTTTGGTGCCTATTCATTGGGGTCTTTGAAACATTTCAAACACCATAAAACATTTCCCAAATACTGTTAAATATTCCATACACTAACACATTTCCTTAAATTACAACGAAAAACCTTAGTGACACTAACACGGAGATGGTGGTAGACTGCCAGAGAACCAGGCCCAACCTGCCTCCAGTCACAATCGAGGGTGTTGATGTGAACACATCATACAAATACGTGGGACTCCAAATATTATAACAGATTAAATGGGTAAAGAGATGTGGGGTGCAAATGTGGGCTTGTTTACCAACCGCTCGTTTTTGTTCTTGGTGGGAGAGCATAAACATACATGCAAACATAAACTCAAAACCTTTCACAAAGCACTTATCATGGTACCGTAGAAATAGCAAATTTGTCTTGATTGAAAGCGATCGGGCTCGGCAGTCACCAGTTAAACAAAACTAGGGACCACTAAGTGACAAGACCTAAATCCAACAGTTTCTTGTTCATTGTTTGTCCAAGG